>CM076575.1:1888358109-1888432355 GCA_034641835.2 Pinus albicaulis | reverse complement strand
CAGCCCCCTCTTTTCAAGATCTGTTACCTCACTTTCAGATCCATTGAAATCGGCCTCTTTTCCTTTCAAATCACCTCTTGTCGTTTTGTTTGGACCTCCTCTGAAGGCCTCTGCCTTGCCCCCCGGTTTTTTGCTGATTTCCCTTTTCCGGCCACCTTGCCTCTGTCTCTTGGCTGTGATCTGCACCCCTTGCCTGCAGCTTTATCCTCCGGATCTCTGTCCCCTTTGACCCTAGATCTGTTGAGCTTCCTTTGTGTGTGTTTCCATAGTTTTTCCCTTTCTTTTCAGCATAGTTGTGAGAGACCTACCTTCTTGGGATAGATAGATGCATACGTAGATGTTATTTCTCTGTTATTTCAGCATTTTATTCTGTTCTCTGTAGGTTTATTTTCAGCTACGCAGCACACTTTTTCTTGCTCTCAACAACGGAAAGGGTTTAAAAATTAAAATTAACGCACGCCACACACTGACCCTAAGCGAAGAAGCGCCTGGTTAACACCGCCCGGCAAAGACTCTAAAATCAATTGTCACTGCACCTTTTCTGCCCTTGACCGTAATTGATTCTGTCCCCTTGTTGCCCCTGTCGGTTTCCTTCCTCCTGTCATCATTGCGCCCCAAAGGCGCCTTTCCCGGAGACTTCTTGGCCTTCACCCTCAGTTTCCGGTTGATCGACCTGCTCCGCACCGCCGTCGTCGAGCCAGTCCACCTTCGAGTCCGCACTCCGACTCCTCTCCTGATTCATTGGGTCCCCCTTCTCCTTCCGGTTCTCCCCCTTTTACCTTCACCATGTCTGGACCAGGGCCTAACGCTAGCGGTTCTCCCGGCCCCAATGCCGGCCCTACTTCTAGCGGAACCGTCACAACCACTACTCCGGCCACCCCTGTGCTGCCGTACATTGCAGGCCTCAACCTCCCCGATTTCCATCAGTTGATTAACGACCCCATTCACCATAATACTACCTGGCCCGCTATGCCCACCAAGCTACCCTCCGATATCCCTAAGTTCGAGGGCCTTAATGGCGAAGACCCAACCAATCACGTCCGGTCTTTCCACATGTGGTGTTCCTCCAATTCCATTACCGATGACTCCATCCGTCTTCGTTTGTTCCAACGCACGCTTACCGGCGAAGCTTCTAAATGGTATGTCGAGCAGACCACTTCCTCCCATACCACGTTCGAGACTCTTGCCCAAGCCTTTTTGTCGTACTTCCAGCTCCCTCTCCGATACGACACTGGCACGGAGCTCTTGACTTCATTCAAGCAATCCTCTTCCACACGCCTTTCTGCCCATGTTCAGGAATGGCGACGAAGACGGAGCTTATGTCGAGCCCCTCCCTTTGAAGATCGGGTTTACATGGACTGGTTCCTTCGCACCCTCCCATCTCCCATCGGCAAAGATGTCGCCTCTCACTTTCCTCAATCTGAAGAAGCCGCCCTCCAAATAGCTTTAAAATATGACCTGATCTACGCTCAATCTGGTTATGTTTATACCATTCTCCCTGACATCCCCAGGCCCGGTGGCGCTAACGCCCCGGGGGCATCTCATTCCGCCGACGGTATTGTTGGATCTCTTTCCCACCCATCTTCTCACCCTCCTATGAGCCATGGTCTCCCTCAGGGAGGGGCCAGCACCTCAAGCACTCTTCCCCCTCCCGGCAACATGTATCCAGGATACGGCATGCCTCCTCCTTTTGCCCAACCTCCTGCTTACCTCAATGTCGCCCAACCCAACCCTTACTTTTATCCACAGCCTGGTGCGCCAGCTCCTCCAGCATATGCACTTTCGCCTCCCTTGCCTCCTCATAACCCGCAACAGCACTTACAACCCCCTCCAGGACAAGTATTTGCACAGCCGGGTGCGATTAATCCCCCTTCTTCTCAAAGAAGGCGGAGAGGCAACCAGAACCCATCTGCCCCCGGTAACCGAGGACCCAATTCTGGTGTGGACCCTAACACTAGCAACCAGCCTCAGGGCATTCCGCCCAGGCCGGACAGGCCGCTTCGCACAAGCAAGCCCTGTTCGTGTTGCGGTGTTTACGGTCACTACACTCACGATTGCCCTCTCTTACCCCAGATGCGACAGATGTGGGAGTCTCAAGCCACATTGCGCGGACAACACACCTCCCCTCACGCTCCTCCTAATGTGGCCACTACCCAGCCAGCTGTGTTCACTGATCCTTTCCCTCAACAGGGATTCGTGGCTACCCAACCCCCCGACAGCCATGCAGCCACGCCCTCGTCCATTTCTGGTTCCTCTGACTACCAGATCCTTATGATGCGCTCCGATCCGTCCCCTTCCGTCGACCTTCACCTTCAAACTCGGTCTCGCCAGTACCCCAAGCCTCCTGCTCAGTCTGCTCCCGCGTCTCCATCTTCAGGTTCTACAGAGCCTCTTTCGACATCCAGTGGCCCCTTACACATCCCTCAACCCAAAGTTGAGGTTCACCCAAAGATTCCAAAGGGTCCATTACGCCGAAATGCTGCTTCCGGTTGAGCCGCTCAATCGTACAGTATCGTAGAAGATTTGGCACAATCCCCTGCTGCCATTTCCACACTGGAACTCCTCCAGTCGTGCCCTTCTCAAAGGAAGGCTCTACTATCTGCCGTGGGCGCTGTTGATCCTGCTGATGACCAAATGATTGTTTTCGACGCCACTGAATCGGACCACCCTCCTCTTCCTCCTTCCGTTGCTTTCCAAATCCCAGTCAAAATCCGGAACGCCACTGTATCCCGGTGTATAATTGATGAGGGGGCATCCACCTGTGTGATGTCCGCTTCGGTTTGGAAGCAACTCGGATCCCCTGAGCTGGCCCCTTCCATGATCACCCTTCGAGCGTGGGACGGTCATACCTCCCAGCCTATTGGCCTGTTTCGTAACTGCCCCATCACCCTCGCCGGTAAGACTGTTTGCGTTGATGTCAAAGTCATTGACGCCCCTCTAGACTACAACATTCTATTGGGGCGAAGCTACACCTATGCCATGTCTGCTGTCCCATCCGCGGTCTTCCGCAAGATGTCTTTTCCACATAACAGGAAGATAGTCACCATTGACCAGCTATCGTATCATGAGCCGTCGTTTCAGTCCTCCTCCGAGACGACCATCTCTTCTGTAGCCAACAAGCAAACCGTCGATTCCTTGACCAGTGTCTCCCCCGGCGTTTATAAAGATTCCACCTTGCTTGGTACTTTTCCTCACCTTCCCCCCCCTCCTGTTACTGATCCCAGCTTGTCAAATATTTGCATGATGCAATCGTCTCAGGCTGCCCATAAACGGCCTGCCTCGGCTAGTCCGCACCCCCCCCCCCGCCCCCCGCAACCCGCTCCTAGCCATTCATCTCCGCCAGCCGGACCTCCTCCTTCCGGCCCTCCCCCTACAGCTGGTATCCCCGAACCTCTTTATCCTCCAGGCTCGGTCCCCCCCAGCCTTAACCATCTTAGAGCCGTACCTCCTGGTCACTACCCTGCTGGACAGATCCCCTTCTTGGCTCCCCCTCCCGGAGTATATTCTGTCCCCGTCATGGCCACCCTCTCTCTCCCTAACTTGACCTTGGGTATTCCGGTTTGGTACCTTGACCCCCCAGCCGCCACCCCCCCTGGTCACCCCAAACCTTACATGGCTTTGACACCGGTTCAACCGGTCCCCCTCACTTCCTCCATAGCCACTGTGCCCCCAGCACCTCCACAGGACCCTTCTCCTGTTGTGACGGCTCCCGGGAAGACAGGCAAAGCCCGAAGGGGGGCAACCCATCACGATCTGGCCCCCCCGACATCCATTACCCCCCCACGACCACCAAAGCCCGCCATTCGATGCGCTTTGTGTGATGTCATCGGTCATGCCACTCACATGTGTCCTGAATTGCCCCACCTCAAGCTTCTGGTCAACGAGACATTCCCCGACTCTGATCTCCCAGAAGTCCATGTCACTATCCCCGACTCCCTCCCCAAACTCAAACACTTGCGCACAAACCACCCTTGTGCCTTGTGCGATTTTCACGGCCATTACACCCACCTCTGTCCCCGCCTTGACGAGTACCGTTCCTCCTTGGACTTGTACCGCCAGTTCAAGGCCGCTTCGATCGGACCAGAGGACATTCACATTCCGCCTCCCGCTATTAAGCCAATGGAGCCCTCAGTCACCATTTTGTACCTGTCATCCTCCATGAGACCATTGGGGAACGTTCCATCTGAATCCTCCCCTGTTGTTTCTCTTGACCTTCCTTCAGCGGTCATCTTGGGCTCAACATCGGTAGATCCGTTATCTACTTACTCTTCGGTCACCCATTGTGACGATGCGCATGTGAACCTCTCTTCTCCTGATGATGATTCAGGCCACTTCACCATGTCAGGTGGTTCTTCTTCCACCAGTCACCCCATCTTCTATCACGATGACGACATTATGGAAGAAATTCCCACCCCTGACTTTATCTATTCTCCCTTACATCGAACCCATGCGTTGACACCACATCCACCTTGTGGCCATTACATCAAAACCCAATGTTTGGGTAAGGGGGCACCCACATTTGAGAGACCACGAGACGCCATTCTCCACCACTCTCCTAGTGTATCTGGTCGTGTTGACTCTAGACCCAGTATTCTTCCACATTTAGAAGAACCTCTAGAGTCCCATAGCACTTCAGATCACTCTCGGGACGATACCCCTTATCGTTCCCTTATCTTACATCAGCAACCCAGTCTTTCAGACATTATTGTTGACCAACCTATAACTTTTCTACGAGAGCATCAGTTCATTATCTCCAAATCCTCCTTTTGGGATAGTGACACCAGGTATGCCAATTCGGAAACTTAAAGTCCATTTGATCCCTATATGCAGTACCACAAGAGATTGGTAATCCTCCATTTCCATTCTCAAACTGCATAACCATAACCAGAACAAATGGCACACCACATCATTAAAATGTGTTTAGATTCCCATTTTTCTAGATACATTTTGGCATGACCACACCATGCTTGGGGGCACCTCTGCCCCCCAACCATACCTCTTAGAGGATTTCGAAGTCCACCCCCTTCCTAACCCTCGCAATGCACTCTATCTTAAGAAATATTACCCTTAGCATTTCCCCTCTGAACTGCATGTTTTATTTTCTTTTAGATAGCCAGCATCTGTTTTTTCATTTTTCCTACTTCACCAAAATCCAACTCCCAGCCATAAAATAGCACCAAACCCCCCTCATCTCCCAGGTCGCAGTTCTCTGCCATTTTCTGGACCAGGACGCACTTGTTGCCCTAATACCTGTGTCCTGGGTCGTACTTTTTGCCCCAAAAAAGTGCGACCCGGCCATAGAGATGAAGGAGGGGCTGTTTCTGGGGGTTTTGGACCCTAAACTGCAAATGTAATCCAACAAAATGCAAGAGCAAGGTTAGGCCTCTTACCTCCAACTGACAGATCTCGCTTCCAACGGTCGGTTTGTCCGCTACGTTCGCCGCAAGATTTAGGGCCTTCTCTCCTCTCCACATTCACCACAGCAGCAATAGCAAATGAATAATTTTGGAGGGAAAACTGTCTCATTAAAAGAGCACCCATGTTTCTCCTTTCGACTGCTGCGACCACACCGTAGCCCCGTTCGACGAACCGTCAGTACCGCTGGACAGATCGCACCGAGCTCTCAAATGGGTTTTACTTAGTTTTCGGTGATTTGATACTTCACCCAGACACATTTTTTCCACGAAGGGTCACTTCACCACTCCTTAAAATCGAATTTCCTCACTTACGACACTTGTACTTGGGGCACCACATCGCCCCCTTACTTGTCCATGTTCGTGTTGATTTTCGTCATGAGTGCCCACTTTGTACTCATGTTTCTATGACCCCCATTGGGGCCTTTACTGTGTGGCAGCACTCTACAGTCGCCCTTGTTTAGAGCATCCAAGTCGAGTCATCATTGCATTCATGGAGTCTATCCTGCGTCCTTTTACACCCCACTATAGCCCTCCATCCTTCATTGCTTGGTCCCTCTCTTGCGTCGCACATTATGACCTTCAGCCCCACTGTCCCCTGTCCCTTCCGATATTGTGTCAGTCGCTGCCATGTCATTCATGCCCTTTATGCTCTAACAAGGGAAGTCGTCCATTCACCGCTCCATCCTTCCCATTTCCACTATCATCATTAGTGTCAGTCTGTCCGTCGCTCTATTGTTCTTCTCTCGTGCCTTAGTTGAGGATCTCTCATTGCCTCACCTACGGCGGACCTCCTTCTGTCGACATTAGCACATTTATTCCAGAAGCAAGGTCTAGAGGGCGGTGTACTTTGGTTCCAGCTTCCACTTTTGTTCGGTGCCTCGGATCAGGCAGGGGGATCCCTTACTTCCCTTTGACTTGATTGCTTCTCCAGCTCCTTTCAGCATGATCGAGATTCGTATACTGGACAGTCCAGTGACCCAGCAGCAGCTCTTGATGATTTCCGGGCGTGTGTGAGATGTCTCAGCCCTCATGAGGGGGTGGCCCTGCAGGTAGCCCCCCACATGCCCGGATGACCTCTTCATTGCAGCCTTTGATGCCGCTCCAGATTTTGATGATGTTGGCATTAGCCACTTGCAGCACCTCTATGATTTGCATGTACCAGTCAGATTTTGTGAGCCTTTCCCCATTTACAGGGGGCATTTGGGTTGTATTTATCTCATGTACTCAGATGATATTGTACTAGTCCTGGCTGTTATCCCAGGCACGGCATGTATGTGAGACTATTCATTGTATTTTTATCTGGCTCTTGATTATGCCAGCTGTACTCTATGGTTCGGTCCCTTGTTCACTGGACACACTATTCTTTTGTACTTTGTCACGGCGGGCATATGTATGCCTCCCCCGCCGCCTTCAGCACAGGTACCCTCTCATAACAGAGACTTGTTGCACCTGCGAGTCTCGTCTCCTCAGGGTCTAGTCCTTCAGCACACTATCTACCTCACACTTCTCTCTCTGACATCCCCTTTTGTTGTCTGGTGATTGTATTCTTACAACATACTTCGGTCATACGATTTGCTCCTGACACTCGCACGCTGGGGGGCAATCTGTTACACCATTTTTTGGTCATCTAACCTTTTATCATTAGATGGACCCAAGTACACCATGTAAAACCAGTTTTACCCCAAGTAAAACTGCTTTCACTATGTTAATTAAAGAAACCCCAAACCCTTTCCCTCCAACAAATAATAATAAAATATTCCATAGAGGTGGATCTAGATTTGATTAACATTATTTTAATCATGCACCAAGATCTAGAATGACCCAATATTTTGTTATAAATAGGAGGGTTTTCCCCTTCATTCTTCACCTTTTGTTGCATACTAGATCACTCTGGATCCATACACTCGGTCTCATTTTCTGCCATTGTTGCTCCCATTGAGCTCTACCTTCTACATTGGGTTTTCTACATCTACAAGAGAGAGAAAGCTTAGATCTGAAGTGCTGAGGACTACAAAGAACCCATCCCATTGAGGAGATGTGGATACACCTTCTTGTTTCCTCCCAGGTGCCCTGTAATATAAAAATTCATTCAAAAATCGTGTTCTTGTCTTGTCTGTTGGATGCATGGAGCAAACTCTTTACTTTACTGCTTAATGTCTTTCCATTTATAGATCTGTTTGTTGCAGCACTTTAACTACTAATTGCAGATCTGAAGATGTTTTGCAGCCATTATTGTTGTTAGGGCTATTAGTTATGCGTAGCTAAAGTGGTTCTTTTTCGTACGCTTCGACGAAGAATTCATACTAACAATTATGCTCTTGATCAGATAGAGCTTCATAGACAGAGTTCGGAGATGTTGTAATATATTGTTACAACCAAATCTATGAGTGTTCAGAAACTTCAGAACACTATTAAAAACATGAAATATCAAATGAAACTGAACAAGGCATCCTTATATGCTAAACATCTCGGGATCAAATCTTTAGAAGAATTGATCTTTCAGGTTGGATATGAGCCTGCAAATGTCAAAGCAGCAGAGAAGTTAATAAAGAAGAAAAATGAGGGCATTGCAGCATTGAGGAAACAACTTAAATTGCCATCAAGTGATCCTCATGCCAAGGAAATAATAGAAGGACAGAATGAGAAGTACAACATGATGAATTTGATTTTTCAGCTGACAGCACAGACCAAAGAAATGAAGATTCAAATGGATAAAATTTTCCATGAAAACGAAACACCAAAAGTACCAGAAATTCCTTCAGTTATTCCGATGGTCACTATAGCTATGCCATCAACTCTAGCAGAAGATTTGGCACCCAAAGAGCCACTGGCTAATGCAGTGCTAGTGACATCATCTACAACATCAGCTATAGAGTCATCCACTACAGCAGCTCACCCTACAGATAAGGCCATCAAACTAGTGAAAGCTATGGAATAAATGTCACTTCATAGAATTGAAATTAACAGATTGAAAAATATGGTTGATAAACTTGAAAATACAAACAAGTTGTCTCAAATAAATGCCAAAACACATGAGAAAAAATCCATTAGACTAAATGAAGAATTGAAGAAGTTATAGAAGGAATTAACCTTAAAGGAACAAATTTCATATGTGAAAAATCATTTATGGAACAAGATCATTGAAGCCATCAATGAGGTGTGGCCATCAATTCAAGTCATTTTTGAACAAAGAGATTTACTCAAAGAAACATTAGAATAATTTCAGAAGACTAAATATGAACTTGATAACAAACTAGAACAAGCAATAAAATTGGTCAAGTTCCTTAACAACAAAAACAAGCAAGAGCTAGAAGAACTTGAGATTACTGACAGGACTGAAACTATCCTTGAGATAAGGAAAGCCATCACCAAGAAGAACCTGATGAAGAATCTTGAGGAGAAATGTGAGAATATGAACATCACCATAACTAGGTTTATGTTCAAATTTGAGAATTTAAGGAAAAGAAGTTTGCCTAATATTTTGCTCATAAATGAAAAATTAATGCCTCAATAGGATTACAATAAAAAGATCAGAGAATATGCAAAGGAGCAAGTTGAGAAATCAGGTGGACAAGGCACTCCAACAGGAAAATTCTTACTCAGAAGTTTTGAGGACTTATTTTATTTACAACATGAGATAAGACACTTGTTTGTCATTAAACCAAATTTTTCCAGGTAAAGCAGATGAAAACTTCAGGAAGCTGAAGAAAATACAATTTCCTAGTGATGAAGATTGGGAGTCACTAACAGATTTACTATGAAAGATAAAAAGACAGAAAGATAAAAGAGAAAAACAGTTTTCTAAATTGCAGTCAAAAGAGATTGTTTTACAGCAGTAAACATATTTTACAGTGGGTAAAGAGTATGCGAGTTTAAATAGTATCAGGGATTAAAGATAATCAGTGAAAGAGTATAAGATAAGCAGATAAAATTTCAAAACCAACTTGAAATATCTAAAGCCGGCAAGAAATACACCAAGGCAGCCAACTGCACCTCATCCATAATCCGTTTCTATTTTATTTGGATAGATAGGACAACTTGCTAATTTGTTAAGCAGCTGTCTCTATTTTGTTGTACATATATTTTTATTTTCCTTAGATAATTCCTAGAAGCATTCTAGGATATTTTGTAAACAATTATGTATAAATACACTTTACCTTTAGAAGTATTATTGTGGAATAAATTGTTGAATATTTATATAGTCATTTTTTATTGAACTTGAAGGCTTTTGTGTTTCAAATCTCGAGTAGCAGACTGGATTGGATCAATTGCATCATATTTCAGGATTCATGTGATGAGCTATTGAAGTGAAGTATTTCCTTCTTGTCATTGTTATATTTCTTTGTTACATGCATCCATAAATGTTTTCCAATTTTCAATGAATAAACAAGAGTATTACTTCAGGATTTGTTAAAAGCACCTTGTCTTTATTGTTTATCATTTCTATGTTTTCTATTGATTTCTAGAGTAGGGAAACCTTAATTTCTCCCTCTTTCATTTGACCTTTGCCTACTACTTCTCTTTTCCGGATCAAAGAACCCTTCATTGCTCTTTATCCTGATCATATCACCTCACCAAACAACCTTCCAAGATCTTCATGGGTTATCTAACTTTCCCTGAAAACATTTGACTTCTTGACCTTCATCCTAGATCTGTCTGCTTGAGTTTCGACTCCTTAGCCCAATGGACAAACAAATTTCCCACTATCCATCTCATTAGGTGATTTTTACCACCAAATCAATCAAAACAAAACCAAAATTGCACCATCATAACTAGCCTAATATTTTATAAAACAAACAAAATTAAATCTTATAGAGAGAGCCCTCTATGAACCCTAAGAAATGTAGATCTTAGAGTTTAAAATTTAGTTTGTGGTTACCTCTAGTGTTCTTAGACTTTAAACAAAAATCTCACAACTTTAGAATTACTAGAGTGATAACACAATACACACTACAAAATAGAGATATAAGCTTTGAATATGATAAGGCATCAGTAAAATGCTCACCCTTGTGCCAACCGCCCATTACTCTTATGTATTTTAGCTTATTGTCTCTATGAAATATAAAAAATTACATTTTTTTGGTACTTTATATCACATGTACAGCTATTTTAAAACTTTACAATTGTCTACAATGCAAAGTAACAAAATATGCAAAGTGTGGATATGCCAATTATACTCTTCAAAAACATAGAAAAAAGGAAATACCTCAAGGAAAAAGCATTTAGTACAACACAAGCGACATTCGTAACAAATTTAAACATTGAGATACAATAAGACTTCAAAAAAATAATCAATAGATGGATCCATGTAAGTACATACCTAGTAATCTACTTATCTTTCATTCCACAGTTACTTATTTTTTATCATACACTTATTGACTAGCCTTCTTTCCTAATAAGTACAAGTTTTTCGTTGGAAATGCATACCATACACCATTTGAACCAATATGTACACAATGCAGCTTCCCAATGTCATCATATGTAATGATAGAAGATATCTCGATATTTTGCATTAAGTACAAACAAAGAACCCCTTTTATCTTTCTACATTTTATCAGCTGCATTATAAGAACTGATAACAAGACCATGTGCTTTGCCTTATAAATAGGTTATTTTAAAGAAACTACTGGTCGAATTAGATGAAATTTCTTACCAAGAATATATGCAAACAAAACGAAAACAATTTATATGTTTCACAACTTACAAATTCATGGTCATTTCACTCTCAAAGGTGATAATGAGATTCTAGATGCTAACAACAACAACAAGAAAAACAGAACAAGTCAAAGCTCCAACTAGAACGTTTGTCTTGTATTCTCATGTATCATCCTCATTCTTTCACCTTTATTTGTTAGCCACATAACAAAATGCTACAATTTTCTATTCATGCAAGCATTAATAAGTACTTTGTATTATTTTTCCTCATGCAAGTAGAATCAAAATTCATAAATAATACTCCATATTATTATAGATCTTAAATTCCAATGTTAAAGAAAGAACAAACATTACTATGGTCATGCACAAAAACGTTGATGTAAAACAAAAAAATGTTGTTTTTCATTAGTGATATTATCACAACAATATTTTTACTTTTTAAATTGTATAAATGTTTTGAAACATTGTCTGTGATTTTCTTGTTAATATAATATGAGTTTGAAGTATCTTTTCATCTTCAATTTTGCCCTTATTAAAAATTATATTTTTAATATTGTTTTGTTATAATTATTTCTTGTTATTCTTTAGTTTCACTTTTTTTGTTCATCTGAAAAAATAATTATCCTACTCATTCATAGAAATGGATTAAATAGATTGCATTGAATTATGTTTTGTCAAAGTATTGTCAATTTTTAAATTAAGTATTTGCATTGTCTTTACAACATATTACATTCTCACTTAAGTACAAATGTTATCTAGTTTCCATTCAAACACCTCGAGTGAAAATTTTCGCTATACTTTATGTTTAGTCAAATTATTGTAATTTTTTAGATTATGCTCTCCTTTAAGCACTTGAAATGAAAATGTTATGCTTTGTAAATTTATTAAAAAAATAAATAAAAAATAAAACTCATACATTTATAAATGGTTTAAAATTCTTTAACATGTAGCATTGTCTTTTGTATTAATTAAACCTGGAGTTTATTCCATTGTACAATGTTGAGTTTGTTCCACTATGAGAATTAATTCATACCACTCAATGTTTAATAATTAAACTGGGCGGTATTGAACATTATCTATGTTTCCTTGTTAATGTATACCACATGGATGAAAATTGAATAGAACGTTTATAATTATCATATATTTATGATTGATGGTAAATTTTATTTTTTAATTAATATAATGTAAAAATAGTAGTTGATTTTTTTTGTATATGTTAAATATATAAAAATTATAATCAAGGGTTTGGATTAATGTAAGGAAATATCACCCTCCATGATATATACCACTAGTGGGGTAGTGTTCATTCCATGTCAGTTGGTTTTCCTTCAATAACAGTGATGAGTTTCCATGTGGCATGGTTTTCCTCAAATAACAGTGTGGTTTCCTTCAATAACATTGATGAGTTTCCATGTGGCATGGTTTTCCTTCAATAACTTTGATTAGTTTGTACGTGGCATTCTTCCATTCAATAAAATTGATGAATTTCTAGGTGGCATCGTTTTCCTTCAATAACAATGATGAATTAGCATGTGTTGGGGTTCCCATGTTTTGGCAGATTTGGCAATACCAAAAGATGAGACAACATCAAACCACTTTGGGGCCCTAGGATCTAGCCCTCCTGGACCTGGAGAGGGATCTCTCCAAATAGATCAAAGAATGATGTCTCTTTGAGGCTCAAAAATAAGATCTTAGGCTAGTTATGAAGCACGAAAGGGGGTTTTAAATGGTTTGGTTGAAGGGTTGTTGGGTTGGTTAGGAGATCATAGGCCGAGAAAGCAATGGGAGGAAAGGAACATGGCAGCAGGATGCTTCAGCAAAGAGGATAGGCCAAGACAGTGCCATCCATTGGGCTATGGAGTCATGAAAGGGAATTACTTGCATCCACTAGCCAAGGCTTCCAAAGGGCAAGTCATCTATACTAAAGGATATTTTAGATAGATGATGGGATGGAACATTAAGGAGGAAAGTGAAAGAAGGAAAGCAACCAGATTTCTGTCTATAGATCAGGTCAGAGGTCATTTAACTCTAGACCTGCATGGACATACTCAAAGGCGGCTCTCAAGGGTGGACAAAGGGGCAGCTTATAGATCAGACCAGAGGTCATTTAACTCCAGGTCTACTTTAGCAACTCCAAGGGGAAAACAGAGATAAGATAAACAAAGGGATCTCAGAAAGGTAAACTGGTCATGCAAGGATTCTAGTGGACAGGGCTAACACTTATCCCCAGTGCTCCCAAACTTTCCAGCTTTAAAGCCCTCAAGAACATCTAAGAACAGTTTCAACCAATTCATACATCAGCCAGCAGGCAATAACATCCACTGCGCTGGTTAAATCAACTGAAAACAACTCTCAGATAGCACATCTAGTGGAAAACATAAAGGTAGGGAGAGCAGACAGCATAGGGCACCTAACAAGGGTGAATCCTAAACCATTATTCTGATGCCTACCAGAAGAACATGAAACAGTATGAAAATGTAAATAACAGAGTTAAGAAAAACATCACCAATAACAATAGACCAGGATCCTGTGAAATGTGCTTTGATTAATAGATGCAAAACCAGTCATGTACAATAAGCTCAATGGTTGTTACAGTCCAGACTTCTCCTCCCAGCCTATTACATATAAACTACTTTGCTACTCCCTCCCAAGACTGTTCTAACAGTCACAAATGAATCCCTCTAACAGCAAACTACCAGCAAATGAACAACAACCTTTACAATTCGTTCTCAGGGATTTTATAGGAGAAGAGGAAGAGACGGAGGAAAATAGACAATTAAATGAGACTCATTAAGTCAGAATGGCGGAATTGTCCACGCCCACACTGCTTAATGGCTATCTGCAATGCTGTAGGTACTCTGAGACTGGTTCGGAGATCCCTGTCAGGTCGATTTTGACCTCTGATACATTCTTTAAATCCTTACGGTGTCTGGAGCTTTGTGCTGCCACTCTGAAATAAATGAACTGGGCGAAAGATCTGCATGGTTTCCCCATTCCTCCATTATTGCGGCTCAGACAGGGCAATTAATCTTTTCAGGGCTCGAGGAGGCATGGAGAACGCTGTGGGAAGTTGTACTTCTGGAGTAAATGTGCTCTGCTGTTAGGTGGCGCAGTTATGACTTGCTGGTGCGCTCTTCGTCTTCAAACAGTGCTTGAATCCTTTGACCTGCGGGTTCACATTGTTAATATTTAATCACAAGCGCAAATCCATTTTAAATTCCGTCTCCGCTGTTTTTCCGGCCGGCTGAAATGGCCTCTCTGTACTATCTGCACACTGAAATAACTCTGTTTAGAACTCGGGCAGTGGCGGCGGAGGAAATGCTGTGGAGGTGGTGGAATGGTGGCGGAAGAATGGAGAATGGTGGAAATAACTCAGAGCGGCGGAGAAACGATCAACAATGTAAAAACCCAAAGATTATTGCTTGGGCGAAATACAAAGGAAAACACGAAAAACAATGGAGCGGAGGCCATGGAGGTGGGACCCGGCGGAGGCGGAGAGGGAATAAACCAGAACCGTCAGATCTTAACCCAACGGATAGAAAGGATGAACTTGGGCCAATCGCAATCAGAGATCGGAGCGGGGAGCGATCGCAACACACAACACAAAAGTTCTGATTGCGATTGAGATTGGAGATGCGATTAAGCTAGGACCGTCGATCTGGGGAAGGAATGGACGGCGGAGATGAAATCAAAAGGGCGGAGAGAAAGGAATGCGATCAGCGGAAAAGGGAAGAGCGATGGCCGTTGGATAATGTAACAGACGGATGACCAGGATTTAATCGGGAGACAGAGGAAAGAACTTGCGATCAGCGATCAGGGGGGAGTTACGATTGCGCGATGACTGTCAGATCTAAGCGGATCAATGGTTCAGATCGGAGCGGGGACTTAACGATATAATCAAATCGCATCGGGGGTTTTATGATGTAACAAAAGAAATGGACCCGCCGATAGTTCCGACTGCGATTAGCGCCTGGGACTTAAGCACTTGGTCCTGGCGTGGGGTCACGTGGGGAAGTGGTTAAGGGAAAGGGGCTAGGCCTTTTAATAAGGTCGGAAGTGGGTTTTTACCCCTTTTAATGGATTTTAAGGGGTTTGAAGGGGAACGATAGAGGAATAAAGGGGGGACGAGGCCAACAAAAGTTAGGGGAGGAATTTAAAGGGGATTTTGGGGGAAACTGAAGGGTAAGAAGGGAAATAAAAGGGGAAGACAAGGGGGATGAAAAGAGGCTAAATGAGGGGAAATAAGAGGGAAAAGGAAGCCTTTGGGAATTTCTTCATCAACAGAGAGGCTTTATAAGGGGAATCAGCAAAGGGGAAACTATAAAAGGATAAAAGACACATGGAGGCTTCAAGGAGACTGTGTTTTCAGGGGAAATGCATTCCTTGAAGACTCAACAACAATTTAGCCCCCTATTTGCTTGTCAAAAATTTCATAGGGTGGCTAACAGTGGCTCCATATGGGGATGGCTTCTTCTTGAAGGAGTCAAGAATTCAGAAATTGATCTCTTGGTGTTGGCTAGATGCCTGCTGCTTGAACCATCCTTTTCTTCTCTGATCAGCTGCCAGAAACTTGTGAAGACAACATATCAGTAGAAACATTCTCATACAACTACCTACCCACACTATAGTCCTAACATTTTTTCCTCTTGGGTGCATTTGGACTTGCAGACCCTTTTACATCATTAATCTTTACAAACAGGAAAAAATAAACCTATTCTGTTTCTACCCTTATTACTCCATGAGGCCAGATTAGATTGTTGGCCTCATCTATTTCTCTACCTACACTACTACCTGCTAGGATTAAACTGTCTAGCAGGTTTCTTCTCCACCTTCTAAAACAGAAACTGAAACAACTAATCTACTTTCTCATAGACTGAGCTTTATTGAGCTTCCTACCTATCCTACTCTAACTGGAAATCTCTGATGTTCTAGGTGATATGATAAAGCCAATACATCCAGTCAAGTAGTAGTGAAAAAGGATATGAGCACGGGCTTCCTGTCAGAGATAACCACAGGGTGCTCTGCTTGTGGTTCTTCAAAACTGTGGTCACCATCAGTAGTGACCATTTCTGATGAATCTGGCCCTTTCTGAGGATCAATGCTGGAGTGTTCGAGCATATCAGGGCCTCCATGTACTCTGCCACAGGATCAACGAACACTTGATGTATGCTTTCTTCTTTGTGGCCTGCCATGATTGGTAGGCTGTCTACATCTTGAGCAGCTTCAATTATTGCATCTTCTTCCACTGCGTCTTCAAGGTGGCTCTAGGGAGCCGGATCTTCTTCTTCTTCTACCTCGAAGAGCAGCGGAATCTCTTCTCTTTTGGGGGGCGGGAGACTTTCCAAGAATGCTCTCGGATCTCTGAACTCGTATGATATCTCTTGTGAGTTTAAAAGTTCGAGCTCAGCTTCATATCTGTCAACCACCAAATCAAGAAACATCTTCTTAATCGCAGGTAGATGATTGAGTGCTGAGCCAATAGGGACAATCTTTGGAAGGTCCTCCCATTCAATTTCTGCCAGTACACTCGCTACTCCACTCCGAAACTCTGTTATGAGGCTTGGATCTATTTCTGCACATTGTTCAGAGTCCTCTATTAGCGAAGTGACTGGATCTTCGGCATGGATGATGTTGTACTGTGACATGGTCTCCCAGTGGAGTCTTATGTGAAACCACAAATAATCAGTGGCCAGCTGATTACCAGCGGAGTCTTTTAATCATTCAGGAATTGTGGAGTCGCCAGGTGGATGATTCACAACTTACTGTCCACCACAGTGGTTTACCAAATCAAAGCTGACTGATCTGTCCCCAGTATGGTCGCCATTATGTTGGGGTTCCCATGTTTTGGTTGATTTGGAAATACCAAAATATTAGACAACATCAAACCACTTTGGGGCCCTAGGATCTAGCCCTCCTGGACCCGGAGAGGGATCTCTCCAAATAGATCAAAGAATGATGTCTATTTGAGGCTCAAAAATAAGATCTTAGGCTAGTTATGAAGCACGAAAGGGGGTTTTAAATGGTTTGGTTGAAGGGTTGCTGGGTTGGTTAGGAGATCATAGGCCGAGAAAGCAATGGGAGGAAAGGAACATGGCAGCAGGATGCTTCAGCAAAGAGGATAGGCCAAGACAGTGCCATCCATTGGGCTATGGAGTCATGAAAGGGAATTACTTGCATCCACTAGCCAAGGCTTCCAAAGGGCAAGTCATCTATACTAAAGGATATTTTAGATAGATGATGGGATGGAACATTAAGGAGGAAAGTGAAAGAAGGAAAGCAACCAGATTTCTGTCTATAGATCAGGTCAGAGGTCATTTAACTCCAAACCTGCTTGGACATACTCAAAGGCATCTCTCAAGGGTGGACAAAGGGGCAGCTTATAGATCAGACCAGAGGTCATTTAACTCCAGGTCTGCTTTAGAAACTCCAAGGGGAAAATAGAGATAAGATGAAAAAAGGGATCTTAGAAAGGTAAACTGGTCATGCAAGGATTCTAGTGGACATGGCTAACACTTATCCCCAGTGCTCCCAAACTTTCCAGCTTTAAACCCCTCAAGAACATCTAAGAACAGTTTCAACCAATTCATACATCATCCAGCAGGCAATAACATCCACTGCACTGGTTAAATCAACTGAAAACAACTCTCAGATAGCACATCTAGCAGAAAACATAAAGGTAGGGAGAGCAGACAGCATAGGGCACCTAACAAGGGTGAATCCTATACCATTATTCTGATGCCTACCAGAAGAACATGAAACAGTATGAAAATGTAAATAACAGAGTTAAGAAAAACATCACCAATAGCAATAGACCAGGATCCTGTGAAATGTGCTTTGATTAATAGATGTGAAACCAGTCATGTACAATAAGCTCAATGGCTGTTACAGTCCAGACTTCTCCTCCCAGCCTATTACATACAAACTACTTTGCCACTCCCTCCCAAGAATGTTCTAACAGTCACAAATGAATCCCTCTAACAGCAAACTACCAGCAAATGAACAAAAACCTTTACAATTCGTTCTCAGGGATTTTATAGGAGAAGAGGAAGAGACGGAGGAAAATAGACAATTAAATGAGACTCATTAAGACAGAATGGTGGAAGTGTCCACGCCCATACTGCTTAATGGCTATCTGAAACGCTGTAGGTACTCTGAGACTGGTTCGGAGATCCCTGTCAGGTCGATTTTGACCTCTGATACATTCTTTAAATCCTTACGGTGTCTGGAGATTTGTGCTTCCACTCTAAAATAAATGAACTGGGCGAAAGATCTGCATGGTTTCCCCATTCCTCCATTATTGCAGCTCAGACAGGGCAATTAATCTTTTCAGGGCTCGAGGAGGCATGGAGAACGCTGTGGGAAGTCATACTTCTGGAGTAAACGCGCTCTGCTGTTAGGTGGCATAGTTATGACTTGCTGGTGCACTCTTCGTCTTCAAACAGTGCTTGAATCCTTTGACCTGCGGGTTCACATTGTTAATCTTTAATTACAAGCGCAAATCCCTTTTAAATTTCATCTCCGCTGTTTCGCCGGCCGGCTGAAATGGCCTCTCTGTACTATCTGCACACTGAAATAACTCTGTTTAGAACCCGGGAAGTGGTGGCGGAGGAAATGCTGTGGAGGCGGTGGAATGGCGGCGGAAGAATGGAGAATGGTGGAAAGAACTGAGAGCGGCGGAGAAATGATCAACAATGTAAAAACCCAAAGATTATTGCTTGGGCGAAATACAAAGGAAAACACGAAAAACAATGGAGCAGAGGCCATGGAGGTGGGTCCCGGCAGAGGCGGAGAGGGAATAAACCAGAACCGTCAGATCTTAACCCAACGGATAGACAGGATGAACTTGGGCCAATCGCAATCGGAGATCGGAGCGGGGAGCGATCGCAAAACACAACAGAAAAGTTCTGATTGCGATTGAGATTGGAGATGCGATTAAGCTAGGACCGTCGATCTGGGGAAGGAATGGACGGTGGAGATGAAATCGGAAGGGCGGAGAGAAAGGAATGCGATCAGTGGAAAAGGGAAGAGGGATGGCCGTTGGATCATGTAACAGACGGACGACCAGGATTTAATCAGGAGACAGAGGAAAGAACTTGCGATCGACGATCGGGGGGGATTTGTGATTGCGTGATGACCGTCAGATCTAAGCGGATCAATGGTTCAGATCGGAGCGGGGACTTAACGATATAATCAAATCGCATCGGGGGTTTTATGATGTAACAAAAGAAATGGACCCGCCGATAGTTCCGATTGCGATTAGCGCCTGGGACTTAAGCACTTGGTCCTGGCGCGGGGTCACGTGGGGAAGTGGTTAAGGGAAAGGGGCTAGGCCTTTTAATAAGGTCGGAAGTGGGTTTTTACCCCTTTTAATGGATTTTAAGAGGTTTGAAGGGGAACGATAGAGGAATAAAGGGGGGAAGAGGCCAACAAAGGTTAGGGGAGGAATTTAAAGGGGATTTTGGGGGAAACTGAAGGGTAAGAAGGGAAATAAAAGGGGAAGACAAGGGGGATGAAAAGAGGCTAAATGAGGGGAAATAAGAGGGAAAAGGAA
This sequence comes from Pinus albicaulis, assembly GCA_034641835.2. Classification (NCBI taxonomy): domain Eukaryota; kingdom Viridiplantae; phylum Streptophyta; class Pinopsida; order Pinales; family Pinaceae; genus Pinus; species Pinus albicaulis. Next base: position 1,888,412,732 of record CM076575.1, on the reverse strand, counting down.
GCCTTTGGGCATTTCTTCATCAACAGAGAGGCTTTATAAGGGAAATCAATAGAGGGCAAACTATCAAAGGATAAAAGACACATGGAGGCTTCAAGGAGACTGTGTTTTCAGGGGAAATGCATTCCTTGAAGACTCAACAACAATTTAGCCCCCTATTTGCTTGTCAAAAATTTCATAGGGGGGCTAACAGCATGCATTCGTCGACATCAATCAATGATGATTGTCTTCATTGCTAGTTTGACAATTTTATTATAATAAATTTTATAATTATTTATATATATAATTTATAATTTAAATACAAATATTATATATCTATATATATATATATAATAAAAAAATAAATAATTGGAGAAGACTTTAATCTATCTTGAATCTATAAAATTTGTAATGAAGATAAATTACAGGATATACATGGAAAAACAAGAGAACGTAGAGGTAAACAAGAGAGGGAAAATGATTGAAAATAACGTAATGGGGAGTTATGATTTGGAATTTCAATTTATACCCACTCTATCAAAAAACATGTTGAACTCTCTAAGGTGATGTTCAGTCTTAGGTTTTTTTTTTATGTCGCTCACTAATGCTGGTTAGTGAATATATATAATACAAAGTAGTTGAGTTAAAGGCTGTAAAGGAGGTTATATCTGTGTGGGGGAGAGACAAAGGGAGGTAGTAGAGAAACAGAGAGAGAGGAAGGAAGAGAGAGAGAGAATAAGAGAGAAAGAGAGGGAGGGAGAGAGAGATGGAGTTGGAGGGGGAGAGAGAGGGAGGGAAAATAAAAGAAATAAATAGAGACATGTGGAAAGAGAGAGGGAGCGACAAGGGAGAGATTGAGAAAGAGTGATGGAGAGAGGATATTGGGATGTGTTAGCACTCTACAATTTCTCCAAGCTGAGGAGAGGAACCCAAAGGTAACCACAAACCACTTAGAAAATATAATCTATCCCTTCCACCTTCAAAGAGGGTTCTCTCTGTCAAATGTGTTAGTCACATAGATCTTAGGCTGGGTATGGTGCTCAGAGGGATATAGGTTTTAAAATATTGCTTGCAAGGGAGAAGATAGGTCCATCAGGCATGGAGTCATGTCAAGTTGATGGTTTTCTAGTGAGAGAATGAATATATGAGGACTATTCTATAGGGGCAAGGTAGTCATCCCTTCTGGCATTTTCAATCAAATTCATTCTAAAAGGGTGAGTAGAGGAAAGGTTAAAAATGATATATAAAGAACCTAACTGGAAGGACAAAATTTAAATTTTATTAAAGAGGAGAAACATTAATTGTTTTGAAAACTGTAGCAAATCACTTGAAAGAGTGAATTATGAGATAAACCTTTGCTTAGATAAATAAGAAGACACACGTTCAAAGCATGATTGATAAAAAAAGATAACTTATAATACAATGAAGCACATCTCCATAGAAACTGACACATGAATCCGTGTAAAATCAGACCGATTATCGTTCTATAAATTTAATATTGGCAAGAATAATTATATAGGAAAACATCAAACTCATTTTAAAAGCTGGGATCTATCCTTACCAGCTTCAGAGAGGGCTCTCTTTGTATAATTTATCTTTGTTTCCTTAATTGATATTAGGCTAGTTATGATGTTTATTGAATTGTTTGTTTGTTTGTTTAATTGGTTGGTTGGATAAGTGATATTTTTTAGTTAATAATTTTCCATTGGGATATGGAGTCAAATAAAAGATAGGTGTTGCATTAATTTTTTTATGAGTAATCACATGGAAATCCAGTTACAGTTACTGGATCTTTAATTCTAAATGGATCATGAAATGGAGCATGAGTGATTTTAGTAGTGATTTAAAAACTTGCATTTAAGAATTTCTCAATCAGACTTCAGAAGAAAACATAAATATTGCAAACACAACCAGGAATAAGGTGTTCAAATAAAAAATCTTACTTTTTCACTTTCTATTTTGCAATTAGATTAAAAAATAGTAAGGAAGCACAGTGGAAACAAATATCACAAAAGGAAATATATCACCAGTAACATATAGGACAAGTATCATGTGAATGGTCTTCTTTATTGATGTATCAGCAGCTCAAAAGTATACAGCACAAAAGAGAAAAATTACAATGATCAAATTCCAACCCCTGATACTTCGAATGCATGAAGTATTTAAAATAATCCTAGGAAGGATGTCGCATAAAAACATACCATGTTATTATTAATTACAACATAATTGTATTAAAAAAAAGTGCTCCAAAAAGGTGGAGTCATTAAATTTCTTGACATCTGGAAATTCTGTCTGAGAAGCAGTTTCTGCATGTTCTAACCTTTGTTGCACTGGATTTTGTGTTGGCTGTAGCTGCTCTTCACTCATCCTGGTACTCACACAACTTTTCCCACTGATCCTCATCAGGAAGTAGTATCTTGTTTGATTTCCAATAGATTTCATCAACCTCCGTGTATCAAGAAAATGTGGATTTGACCACAAAAATGTGCTTTATCTCATGCTATATGAAAACATCATTACTCATAGCTTCCATGAAAACTCTCCCTGTCATTTCACCTTTAATATTTAAAAACTTTGAGGTATCCTTAGAAATTTCCTAGAGTTTCTTCACATAATCATCTCTGGCCATTAGTTTGTCATTGATAACAAACAAAGAAGGCACACCCCTTTTGGTTAATGGTTGTATTCTGTTGAAGAATCTGCTGACAACAATTTCTAATCCATTACACTTTTCTTCAAGCTATTGCACCAAATTACTTAGTGTAAGTACTTTCTTCACCTCCAGAATTGTTTCATTTATGTCATGTACTCCCAGATCATCATTCTCATATCTTCTTTATGCATTCAAAAACTTAAGGATCCTATTATCTGTGTTAGGAATATCTCCTAGATCTTTAGTTATATCTCAAACAACCTTGTTAGCTTTCTCAATCAGGCCCTTCTGCTAAAAAATGATCTAGATATATGGCCAAATTTCATTCATGGATTCAGTGATGCTAGATCATATGATTTCTTTAATCTCAACTAAAGTGTTGTGAGTAGATGAGTCCTTTAGAAACTTTTGTAAACTCTCTATCTGTTTATGATATCGTTGTGACTTTTTTGAATGAGAAATTTCAATTTTTACCATCTGATCTTGTAAAATCTTGTGTTGGGCCTGCAATTTTTTGATTTCCATTGTCTACAATGACATATTTTCCACTGATTTAGCAAGCTAATTTGCAGCATCTCCTGTACATTTATGTTGAAGTTGTTGATGAAGAAATGGATGTAAGGGGTACAACCTTTAATGGAACAATTGAAGTTTTTCCAGCCTCCTCTTTCTCTTTGACCATGTTTTCCATTTCAACCTCCATCTTTTTCAATTGTGCAGTCTACTCCATGATGAGTTTCATCATGTCAGATTTTTGACTCTCTGTCTCTTCTATCTCTTTTGTAAGAGGGTCCTCTATATATGAAATCTTCAGTTTCTTCTTCAAGGCTACTATATCTACATTTTTATTCTTAATAATATCCTCCACATCCTGAAAATTTGATTCGTCATATCCTATATTTACAACTAGATCTTCCAAGGATTTTATCCTCGTATCCTTGGACATAGAAGATATATTTTCCATCTTGAGTTGTGATTGTATATTTTCTAAGGAGACTTTCAAATTTGACAAATTCATAGTTGTGTTAGTTAAGGTGGAAGATATCATTTCACCTGTCTGTTTGTGCATTTCCATCTGGTCGACTGGATGAACATCCTTGATGCTGAATTTAAATGAGCTCTGCTTGTAGTCGGCTACCACCTTGGGTTTTGAAATTCAAACTTCTAGAAATTCCATGTGCATTTTCCCCTTCTTTGAATCAAAGGCTGATAACAATTTTCTTTGTGAGCTTGAGATATGCTCAAAATTGGGTGTAAGTGTTGTTTTTTAGGATTTCATTCCTAAGTTTGATCTCTCTAAAAGTATCAAATACTATCTTCTCCCTTTCTCCTATAGTAGCACTAGATGTAGTTGTTTTTAGGGCCTCCTACTGGTTTAGGATAGAAGTTGAGGTAGTAGAAGAAGTGATGGGTTGTCCTCCCATAGGAGATGATCCTGGATTATCTAGGATATTGATAATAGACTCTTGCTTTGTTTCTTTACCTTCATCAATGTCCATATGTATTATATCCCTTTTCCTATACTTCATCTTGAACTCTTTATTGGATGTATAAGTCACTGAAGGTGACTGATATTCCTTGTGTCTCTTCACTGTAGCCTCTTGTTTGTCTTCTTTGCTGTCTTTTTGTCGTGATACAGGTGTTTGTAAACCTGAAGTAGATATAGCTTGCTCCTCTTCCTCCTGTAAGGTATTTTCTACCCACTCTGTTTGGTTTCTGAATTGTTTTATTTCTGTCCTTTTTGTGTGAATTTACGGTGTAAACTTATTCTCCACGCTAAGTTTAGAAATGACCCCAAAGGGATCATAAGACCATGTGAAGTTGGGAGAAAAATTCATTTCTTCCTGTTTCTTGTCTGCTTCTTCTCTTGTTGCTTTGTTGTTGCATATAAATGGACATATCTCAGACTTTATCCACAACTGTGATTTCTTTTTCGCTGTGAAGAAATGTACCTCATCTGCATTCAACTTTTTTTTTGATATATTCAAGAGAAAAAATACTCATTGGGAGGAATTATGGTAGCTTAGAGGGAGGAAATTCACACCCATATACTCTCAGTTCTGTATAATTTTGGTATAAATACCAATCTGTTGTTATGGCCTGATCTGAAATTGTAATGTTCCTAATTTTTCTTTCAATAAATTGGAATATTAGATTTTGATAATTTCACTTATAAGTTGAATAATTGGGTAAGGAGGCCCAAAGACAATAAAAACATGGATAAAATCCCTCTAGTATGAAATGGGATCAGCCTTGGAAGTAGATTTCACACCCTCATGTGTGAAAGGAGACATTTTCAAAGAGGCTTGGTTAAGTTTGACCAAGTCAAACAGCGCAGGGTATGAGGCGGAAAACACTACATGGGACAGCGTAGAGATAGAGGAAGGAATATTCCTTGAAGGAGGAAACCTTAATAGAGTGGGGCCCATGGAGAGTTAGTTCTCATGTGTTTAAAAGGAGGGAAAGGCAGCCATTGTTATTCATGCTTATAATTATTCATTTCATTGTCTATTCAGACAATTGAGCATTCTCTATTGTTTAGCAAGAATTGCCGGGGAATTCCTGTTTAGGATTCATCCTCTTTAATTGAGAAGCCTCTTGAAGGAGTTGTACCAATTTGTCTCAAATCTAGGCTTGAGGCAAAGAATCCTCCTCCAGGACAATGTTATTGCTGCAGCAACATAATTCTGTGTTGTAGGGTGTTGCAGTGAGAAGTCACAACACCTCTTCCATTTCTTGTTTTTCAGAAGGAGACTCTGTCTTTCCTTTGGATGATTATCTTGGAAGATTTGGAGCTTATTTGTAGATATTTACACTTGTACACTTCATTCTATTCCACCTACAGTGTAGTTACCCGCTTAGACTAGGTTATTTTCATAGACCACTTGCAATGAGGGCTTGCAGTGTTGATTGGAGGGTGAGATCTCAAGTGTAAGGATCAGCCTTCTACTTGGAGATCCATTGGAGGATGTCTAATTCAGATTGCTTTTCATCTTCAGCCTTCTCTATTGAGTTCTAGATTTGAGTTGCAGCAGCTGCCTAGCAAATCGATATTTTTTCCATTTTGTGTATTTCAGCAAATCCCATGGAGGATTGATTCATTATTGCTTCTCAAGGTTAGAGATTTTATCCCCTGGTGTATTTGAGCCATATATTGTTATATATTTCAATTATCATGTAATATGGAGCAATAAATTCTATAAAATGTGTCCTCTTAGCCTGGGTTTATGCAGAAATAGCAGTGTTCTTCTATTTTCATGTACATGTCTTGTTGAAGCTTGCATTGCCTTTCTTGAGTGGATGTTTCCTCAAGAACTTGTACTATATTTGATACTATAACATTATTCATTTTCTATTCATATCTTCTTGTCTCACATCTCATAAAATAACATTGTCTTTCCATGGTGTGCTCATGTATTATTGCAGCCCCGTTCTTTGGGCAATTTCTGAAGGGAACTAGGTTTGGGAGGCTTGTCTCACTACCCTAGAAGGATTTCTTTGGTCCCAACTCTTGGATTTTGGTCCTAGACACATTTTCCTAAGGGATCCAAGTCTTGGTATCAAATATTACTGCCTCCATTTCTGTAAAATGCGTTTTCCAACCATGGATTGCTAGCCATTCCTGATTCAGAATATTACAGTGGTATCGGAGCTACTTTCTTGGCTCAGCCTATGATTCTAAGCCCAAGAAGATCAGAATGTTGAAGAAGATGAGATTGGTATCATAATTATTCATATCCAGAGAGAACCTCTCCGAGGAGGTCAAGAAGAATGGATAAATAGAAGATGAAGGACCATGCACTTCCTATTCTCATCAAGAAGAAGATAAGCATGGAAGACACTTGGATTATCAGATTCTAAGTGATTACCTTGTTGAGTATAGATCTCAACCTAGAGCCTTCAAGGAGACTCTATATTTTCCTCATTTCATCCAGTTGAAGGAAGAGAAGAGACCCTACAGTAGAAGAGAATTTAAAGGCAATAGATTTCTGTTGTCTACCTTTGATGGGTCATCTATTGCAAGAACTTGAGTGAGAGAGTTGGAGGAATTTTTCCTACTACATCTTGTTGTAGGGAAAGAACCTGTTGAAATATCAGTGCTTCACTTGGAGGGTGAAGCCTATGATTGGTGGAGTAGCCACTTGAGCCATGCAAGGGTGAAAAATTTTGCAGAGTTCATCCAAGGGTTGATCAAAACCTTTGATGGTGAGAAGGAAAAGGAAGGGAAGATCACACCACCACTTGAGGAGACTTGTGATAATGTTGTTACACTCATGGAGGAGTAGCCACATGCATCAATAGTTGGAGCAGGCAACACTTTGGAGGAAGGAAATCTTGCAACCCTACAAGAAGTTCCAAATGCACATCAAGGTATGAAAATATTTCCACAATCTATTGTTACAGTAAATTCTTTTGATCAATGTCAAAATTTGCTTTTGAATGACCAAGGGTCAAATCATACTGCTACCATAGAGGAGCTTGGTTGTACTGCGCTATGCAACATAGAAATATTCAAGGGATCAAACCATCATTATCATGAGCCATTGTTGGATTGTACATCACATTTGAGGTTGGGGTTTGAAGACTTGATGAAGGATGGTAGACATCTTGGAGTGAGAAACCCTTTCTCCTTTCAAGATGACACTTTCTCAATGAGATCCTCTCATCTCAAAGAGGAACTTCTACTTTCAGATCCAAGACCTCATTGGTTTTGGAGGATTATTGTTGAGAGGGAGGTCTCAAGGAGAGATCTCATTAGAGGTGCACTTCAACACACTATGGAGTGTAATTCTTTTCTTTCTTTCTCACAGGAGAAAATAGAAAATGGAGGACATCTTTGGATGGATAACATCTCTCATGATTTTTTTGGAAATTCCTTGAGCCATACACATCATGATGGGATGTTTTTTCCTACCACCTATTTGGGTCCTCATAGGGTCTCATTGATCCTTGAGAAGCTTACATTGAAAAATCCCATGAAGTGCAAATACAAAGATTTTGTTTGGGAGGATGGTAGTCCTCATAGGAGGAGTACCAATGTGAAGAAAAGGAGAAGACATCCACAAGTGATTGAGTGGATGTGGTTGATAAGCAAGGAGTAGGGAGGCTACTTGCAAATTTGTGATACCGGGAAGCAGGAGGCTTGGCTGCGCTGGTTACTCTTGAAAGAGTTTGGCCATCACTTGGCAAGCACTCTTCCTAAGAGTAGGAGGATGGAGGAGAGATGGTAGGATACTTGCATCATTGGGAAGCATAGAGTATGGATGCATGGTGTTGATGTGGTACTCATATCATTCATTTAGTCTTCATCACATGATTTGTATGATGGAAGTATGGGGAGGTAGCAAGATATTTTGTCGCTTGGCTTGTTCTTGGGAGAGCAGGAACATATGTGCTCTCACACTTTGCATGATGTTGCAGGAGGAGGAGATGGCATTATCTCCTTGGTATTTGATGATATGGAATCACTTCCATCTTTGGGAGTATTTCATGTTTGTTGCAGCATTAGAGGAGTCTTTGACAAGGAGCATGTCGAAGAACAGAGCTCGGTATTGATAGGAGTTTATTTGCATGATCTCATAGCGCTGCCACTTTGGAGTAGATATTTATGGATGTAGTGTCCCCGGGATCACATCACTTTGGATGCACTTGGTGAAAAAGGAGGAGGTGATGATGGTAGAGTGGTCGATAGAGGCATATATCACTATGACATATTCTTCTTGACTTGGGTTTCCAAGCATGAGGAGGATTATTTTCTTGCAGCACATGGTTCATTCTTCTTCATAGCATGCCATAACACTATAGATGACTCACTCATGGATCCATATATCATCTTACTTCTGGCATATGGTAAGAAGTTTGTTTATGCATTCATTGATTTTCACACTCTTACCATTACGATACAGTGCATTGCTTCACAAGAGGGCAAGCTTGTCATATTGCTCCATGATCATTATTGGGCCAATCTACATGATGGAGGCAGCCATATTTTATATTTCCTTGGGAAAATGTTTTATTATCACATGTATGTTCAGTTGTTACACTCGAACATTCACCATATGAAGACATGCATGATTGACTATTTAAAAAGAAACATTTTGGGTTGTACTTTTCTCAAGTAGCAGCTTGTAAAACTACACTGTACACATCTAGGAAACTGTTGGTATCTTCAAGCACCACATGAAGCCATCAGTATTTCCTTCATTTTGTTGCTGATCATGACTTCATTTTCTGATATGGATCATATTTGTATGAGAAGCATGATTATGATAAAGACACATGAATTGGATGTGTCCTTGAGTGGGGATAATTCCCACCTTTTCTGCACTACATTTTCTAATGGGAGCATGGGAGGAGATATGACCACCACCACATGTTTGTTCTCTTCTGAGGTGGGCCATGAGATTGATATTCGGCCACTGTACAGCCATGGACAAGTGCTTGATCATGTATTGTTGTCACATTCAACCATTTACTATTCATTAGTAGATGTGATGGATCTTGTACATTGTTAATAATGTAATTTTCTGAAGTTGCAGTGGATGAAACTGCGCTATGTCCTATTGAGGCATTGTTTGTATCATGCACTATCATGTAAAACTTGCAGAAAAATTCTCATTGGGATACTCTATGGTTACCATGTCCTATTCATCATGGATGGATTGTTTTGGGCAAGCTTGTTCTTCAATGTTGAAGGAGAACTCTTCGAAGGACTATTATTCACTATTTCCATTTGAGGGCAATACTTTTGCAGCCCAGGATCAGCACACACTCTACACTTATCATAAGGGGAGAGAAGGATAGCTTGGGGTAGGCTATGATGCTTACCATGTTCAGATTTTAAGCCCACCTTCATTTCCGAAGCTTGAGGTGGAAGGCGATTTTTCAGGAGTTTCCTTGTTGGGAGGTGGCCCATTTTGTCTAGATGATTGCTTGGGGATGGAGGATCCACATGGGGAAGATATTCCTCATCACATTTATAAATCCATGCCTTGAGTGGAGACTTTCCAGTTCTATCCTTGCATTTTCTTGAGGACAAGCAACATTTGGGAGGGGAGGACTGTAATGTTCCTAATTTTGCTTTCAATAAATTGGAACATTAGATTTTGATAATTTCACTTATAAGTTGAATAATTGGGTAAGGAGGCCCAAAGACAAGAAAAAAATGGATAGAATCCCTCTAGTATGAAAGGGGATCAGCCTTGGAAGTAGATTTCACACCCTCATGTGTGAAAGGAGACATTTACAAAGATGCTTGGTTAATTTTGACCAAGTCAAACAGTGCAGGGTATGAGGTGGAAAGCACTGCATGGGAAAATGCAGAGATAGAGGAGGGAATATTCCTTGAAAGAGGAAACCCTAATAGAGTGGGGCCCACGAAGAGGGAGCTCTCACGTGTTCAAAAGGAGGGCAAGGCAGCCATTTTTATTCATGCTTATGATTCTTTATTTCATTGTCTATTCAGACAATTGAGAATTCTCTGTTGTTTAGAAAGAATTGCTGGGGATTTCCTATTTAGGATTCCTCCTCGTTACTTGAGAAGCCTCTTGAAGGATTTGTACTGATTTTTCTCACATCTAGGCTTGAGGCCAAGCATCCTCCTCCAGGATAGCATTATTACTGCAACAACATAATTCTATGTTGTAGGGTGTTGAAATGAGAAGTCACAACACCTCTTCCATTGCTTATTTTTCAGAAGGAAACTCTCTCTTTCCTTTGGATGATTAGCTTGGAAGCTTTGGAGCTTATTTTCAGATCTTGGCACTTGGCCACTTCATTCTATTCCACCTACAACACAGTTACCTTCTTAGACTGTGTTATTTTCATAAAGCACCTACAGTGAGGGCTTGTAGTGTTGATTGGACGGTGAGATCTCAAGTGTAAGGATCAGCCTTCCACTTGGAGATCCATTGGAGGAGGTCTACTTGAGATTGCTTATCATCTTCATCCTTTTCTATTGAGTTCCAAATTTGAGTTGCAGCAGTTGCCCAACAACTCCGACATTTTTTCCATTTTGTATATTTCATCCAATCCCTTGGAGGATTGATGCATTATTGCTTCTAAGGGTTAGAGATTTTCTCCCCTAGTGTATTTGAGCCATATCTTGTTATATATGTCAGTTATCATGTAATATGGAGCAGTACCTTCTATAAACTTCATCCTCTTAGCCTGGGTTTATGCAGAAATAGCAGTGTTCTTCTATTTTCATGTACATGTACATTTCATGAGTGGATATTTCCTCAAGAACTTGTACTATCTTTGTTGCTATAACATTATTAATTGGATATTCATATCTTCTTGTCTCACAGCTCATAAAATAATGTTATCTTTCCATGGTGTGCTGATGTATTGTTGCAGCCCCATTCTTTGGGCAATTTCTGAAGGGAACTAGGTGTGGGAGGGTTGTCTCACTACCCTAGAAGGATTTCTTTGGTCCATAGTCTTGGATTTTAGTCTTAGACACATTGGTCTAAGGGATCCAGGTTTTGGTATCAAATCCTACTGCCTCCATTTCTGGAAAATGCATTTTCCAGCCATGGATTGCTAGCCATTCTCGATTGGGAATATTATAGAAACCTCCATTATTCTTTTAATCTCTTCACTTATTCTGGGCTAAGCTGTGCCATTTAGGATACTCATGGAAGGATGTAGAAATAAATCAATAAATTGTTTTTAATTGAATTAATATTTCTCCTACATCAGTAAGGTATTCCAAAAAATGAAATATTATGGGTTTCCATATTCATCCATTTTCTTCATTGCAAACTGAAACTTCTCTACCAGAAAATATAAGAACATGTAGAGAATGACAGAAGTATTTTTAAATAATCCTTCAGTATGAAATTTCAAAAACTGGTCATGGATGTTATCAGCTAAGAATTGGCTAAAATCAAACATGACAGAGGGTTTGGAGTCTGTAGACAATATAGTCAAAAATCATATAATTGGCTCATCTATCCATTGGTCAGAATATTACCCAGGGAGGTATGCAAGGACTGTGGCTATTTGCTTTGTTATTTCAGGGAATAAAGATGAGGTATATGGGGGATTTTTCTTAGGAAAGGGATTATTTTCAGTTAGGAAGAGCTCAAGGGTTGAGGCTCAGTTATCAAAATCTATTCTCTTGTATTGTTCTATGAGGGATTTTCGGGAGAATGGTGTAGTATTCTCTATTGAAGGTCCCTTCATCATTTGGGTGATGGATTGGGCTGTAATTGTAAAAAAAACTTCACCAATAAGATCAATTACAACTCTCTGGTTTGGAATGTAGCATGCATAGCATCTTCTAATGAATTATGGGGCACTGTGGGTTTTAGGAAAGATGTAATAAGATAGGTTGGTGCCCCACAGGCAGATATCATCAACACCATCTATCAATTTTTCCTCTAACCAATGATAAATGTCGAAGAGGTCAAACTCACAAAGTGTTTCATGGATTTTAAAATCTGTGTCTGCTAAACTAACATGATCGAGGTCGGTCAGAGGGTGAATCATGGGATTGAAGGGGGCTTCCTGACCTTTTTTATTAGGAGGCATTGTTGATTTAAACTTAAAATCTAACCAACTTTTCTGGTGGTGTATATTAGCAGATTGTAGAGGTGAAATGAAGTGAGGAAAACCTGGAGGAAACATCGGAATTTGTTGTGCTTTGACCTATAAAATCAAAAAACATGTATCAGAGATCAATTAGAAAGTTTTTAAACAAGGGGGATGGATTTTATAACTTTTCTTGTTTTCTCGTTGTCTATGGTGTGGGTTCGTTGATTAACAGTACAACACATTAATTATCTAATGGAATGATTTAGGTGAGATCGAAGCTGATTGGATGGGAAACAGGTGGATGAGGTAGCGTGATGTGATAGGAGGAAGGATAACAGTCGGGAGGGTAGTTTATGGTAGCAGAGAAATAGATTTCAGAGGGGGTAGCGCATGGAAAGCGGGTTTGGTGAGGGGGGGTGTGAAAAAATATGCGCCTGCTGTTTATGAGGTGGGGCCTATCCCGATATCACTAACTTTGGAACCCCCACACCCCCCCCCCAATGATAAATTTTTAATGGTACGGGGGGGACGAAGAAGAATATTAACCATCCGATCATGAGCTGAAGATTGGGATGATGGGAAAGGTGTTAGGAGAATAATGTTGATGTGATCAGAGGATGGTGGGGTCAGAAGAATGATATGAAATGTGGGAGGAATGTTATGAATGGGTAAAGACTTAGGAAACTTAAAAGATAACACCTGAAAGCCTTTCAAACTTAGGATATAAACTTTCATCCCTTATGCTTTCTCCAACATACAAAAATATCTTCACTATGCAACTTTTCCAAGGTTTTTCATATCTTTTTCCAAAATCACCTTGTCTTTCTCTACCTACCCTTTCTTCTAATCTAACATTTTTTTTTAACCTTTTCTTTTGCATAGTGCATTTGAACTAGCGGACCTAGATTATCTCTCTTTTTTTAATGAAAATATATCCTACTCTATCCCTTATTTCTCCAATTGATTCAGATTACAATGTTGAATCAATTTCATTTCTACCTAGCTACCGAATTACCAAGATTAAATTGTTTCGTAAGTATTTATTCAGTAATCTATTCAACAGAAGTTAAAACTTGTTCAATCATTCTTAAACTATATGAATTGAACAAAATAACTTATCAATAGTGGAATTTTGACCTGTAGTACTTTCAGTGTTTATTCTTTTGTGGGGTTTTATTTTTTTTTTATTTCTTTCTTTTCAACCTTCTCTTTTTTGACATACCCTCTTTTCTTTTTTTCTTTTTTTTTAAAATCATTTGAATATTGAAAATCAAGTACAATATGAAATTGCAATTATAAAATACTCAATCACCTTGAGATCCTATAATTTATAAGACCCTAACAGTGGCTCCATCTAGGGATGGCGCTTCTCCAAGTGAACTGACAAGAACATAAGATCAGTAGCCTTGAGTACTCCATTTTCTGCAAATTCTTCATCTGATCTCTTTTTATGTTTTATGATAGCTCATCAAACCAAGCTTAGGGCCTTCTCTATGGGCTTCAACCTTTGTTAATGAGTTATCCAATCATAAACTGTAAAAAATATGGTATTCACAACAATGAAGGGTAAAATTGTATTCTTAAGAGAAGTAATGCTTCAGCATCCTGCCAATGATAGGACCTCCAAGTTTCTTTGTTCCATATAGCTTATTAAGGAAATATACATTATTTCCCCTGAAAGCATCAATAATGTATGGTCCTTGGCAAAGGTTATCAAATTTACCATGTTTACCTTTATCTTCTCTTCTAGAATCCCATTTCAACACTTCATCTCCTAGATTGAAATCATTAGCATGTGTTCTTTTGTCAAATATCTTCTTGATATCTTCTTGAATAACTTGGGTTATGTTATAGACCTATTATCTAAACCATTGTAATTGAATCGTTTGATTTATCCTTCTTTGTACATCATTTGGTTCAAGTTGTATTTCTTGAATGGTCTTCATGGCTGGAACTCCTAAAGAGGAAGGAAAAATTGCATCCATTCCATAGATAAATTGGTATGGAGACATGCCAATTTTTTTTGGTAGTAATTCTGTCAGCCCAAAGTGCATTGACGAACTTGTTATGCCAAGATTTTTTATTGTCTTCTAATAGCTCCTTCATGATATTTACCAAACTTTTATTTGAGGATTCAACTAACTCGTTACCCTGAGAGTAATAAGTTGTTGAATGTCACAAATTACTGTGGTATTTATGACATAAATCAACCATTTTCTTGGGTTTAAAGGCTGCAACATTATCGGTTATGAGTTTTATAGGACAGCCAAATCTAGAAAGGATATTAGTTTCAAGGAATTTAATAATGACATAATCAGGGGAAGTTCTAAAAGGAGTGGCTTATATCCATTTAGGAAATTGTTATATAGCAGTAAGAATCCACTTGTGTTGGGAAGACTAGGTAGGATGAATTTCACCAATGAAATCTAATCCCCATTTTTGGAAAGGGCTTTCCACAAAAATAGGCTTTAATGGCAGGGGCAACAACTTTCTCTTTCCTTCAAATATTTGGAATTTATGATAGGTATTACCATCCTATGTATGTCAGGGAATAGAGTTGGACAATAAAAACCATCCCTAAGGATTTTATTTGTGGTGGTTTTCCAATAAAGGTGTCAACCAAAATCACCTACGTGGAACTCATGCATAACTTTTTCTGCATCATCCTTTAACAAACATTTGAGTAAAATACTCGTGACATCTTTCCAATATAGGAAATTTTCCATAATAAAAAATTTAACTACTTTCAATTTCACAAATCTTTCTTTTGTTTTTGTCAGACCAGGAGGAAAATTTAAGTTGAATAAAACATATAAAAGGTTTGCATACCAGGGAGAGTTTAATAATTCTTCATCAATTTTTGGAGTCGACTGTCCCTCTTGATCATCTAATGAATAAATCATATTGATATCCAATGTCTGAAAATTGGACTCAACCATCAGTTTGGCCAGTCCTTTTCCTTTGATCAATTTGGTGGGGCTTATTTCTAAATCATATTCGAGAATGATGGCAGTCCATTTACCTCGCCTTCCATCAGAGCCATTTTGTGTTAAAATTTCTTTGACCAATACATTAGAAACATAAGAAATAATGCGGGAATGTAAAATATATACTCTAAAATATTTTATTGCTTTAACAAATGTAAAAGCCTTTGTTTCCATAATGTTTTATTTTAGAGAGGCATCTCTTAAAGCTTTTGTAAATAATGAAATAGGTTGTTCAAATCCTTCACTTTTTTTCTGCAATATGACAGTTGCAATAGTATGCTCAGAGGAAAAGGAAAATATTATGAAATCTTTGGTAAAATATGGGCTAATCATCACTGGAGATGTTGTTAATGTGTGTTTGAATAAATAAAAATATTGTATAGCTTCAATATTCCACTTGATTTATGAATCTTTCTTAAGCATGTTGGTTATGTTTCTAAGAAGTCCTGTAAGGTTAGGAATAAATCTCCTTAGGAAATTGATTTTACCAATAAAATACTGAAGTTCTTTGAAATTTATTGGGTGATTGATTTAAGTATACCTTTAATCCTACTAGGATCAATCCTAATACTATCTTTAGAAATAATATGGCTGAGAATTTTTCCTTCTTCAAGACCAAAAAGTGTTTTCTTAGGATTCAATGAGATGTCAAACCTTCTAAATTTTTCAAAGACTCTTCTTATATGTGCCAAGTGTTCCTCATCAAATTTTGAATAGACAATAATGTCATCAAGATAAATCATAGTAAAATTCCCAATTTCATCAACAAAATAAATATCCATTGCTCTCTGGAAAGAAGCTCCAACATTCATCGACCCAATGGCCATTTTCACATACATGAAAGTTCTCCATGGAGTAGTGAAGGTTGAGTAGTGAAGGTTGTTTTATCCTGATCATTAGGATTCAATAAGACTTGATTATAGCCTGAGAAACCATCTAATAAAGAAATCCTACTAGTTCTTACTACCCTTTGTAATATGTGATCCATTTTTGGTAGTGGGTAGTTATCTTTTAAGGAGACCTTGTTTAGATTCCTGAAATCAATGCATAATCTAATTTCTTTAGTTTTCTTTCTTGTATGCACAATGTTAGATACCCATTTATAATATCTAATAGGAACTATGATTTTAGCATCATACATTTTTTTTACCTCTTTTTCAAACAAAGGCATTAGGACGAGATTTATACTATGCATTTTTTGTTTAAATGGCTTTTGATCTTCTTTGATTGATATTTTATGTTGTAAGATACTAGTGTAATAGGCTTTCAGATCTTCATAACTCCATGCAAAAAAATCTATGAATTCTTTGAACAAGGCTATGTACCTTTGTTTTGTAACAATAGGCAGTGATTTTGACAACGTTATCATTTTTGGATTATGTTCACTACCTATGTTACACTCCTATGTGTTTTCTCCTATGAGTTTTATTTTTGGATTTTTGCTACATCATTGAAATCAAAAAGCTCCTCTAAAGGAACAAGTCCTTTAGGTAAGATATTATCCTTAATCTGAAGTACCTCAAATTCTTCTTTTTCGGGGTCTTTTTCATGCAATTATGGTTTATGTACAATTTTATTCATTGAATTATTTACGTCAAAAACATGAAACTATTTATCTAAACTAACTTTTAGTTCAGTTTTATTTTCCAATTCACAATCTAAATCTATACAACTATCTTCAAAATCATCCTTTGATTGTAAGAAACTCTCAATCTGTTTATCACTCCCAAATAATTGCTAATATCTCATGTTATTAGGAACAATTGGATGATTTTTAGCTTCCACTGTGTATTGTTCATTGGGATGAGGCAACTTACAAGTGCTTGCTGAAAAATCCAAACCATTAGTTAGGATATTTTGATTTCGTGGAATAACAACAAGATAATAATCATCAAAAGTTCTTTTAAATTCAAGAACAACATTTCTATATGCTCTCAATATAAGATGTTTTGTAGCATATTCTCCTTTGATCTGTTTTATGATTAATTCAAAATCTCCATGAACATAAATTATTTTAGCTCCCAACCTTTTTAGCAATTGTAACCCTCAGAGAAGTGCCTCATATTCCGCTATGTTATTAGTGCACTAAAAGTTAAGTTTGTAGGAATGACCTTTTGCATGATTATTCTCTCTATTTCTCACCCAAACATCAGCTCTTGAGCCTGCTTTGCCACATGAGCCATCAAAACTCATCGTTCAAAAAGGACAAGTTTCAGTGTTTAGTGGTACAATTTTCATTGTGTTTTCTTGTTTTTCAATAGAGTTGTCTTCTACCTTGGTAACTTGTGCATCAATGTCTCGATTATTATAAAGAATTAAAGAGTCAAGGTCAGAATGAATAGAGTAATGGGGGTAGTTATGTGGCAACTCACCATATACTTCATCAGGTTTTCCCTATACAATCTTCTCTTTTGACAAAATACTGGTATGGTGGCATAAGACATGTCCATTTGAAGGGTTCCTTGTAACTTTTCTCCCCATGAGCATGACAACAACATTCCATACTTAGAAGGAATTTTTTCTACTACTATGTCCATTACTAGACTCTTAGCTGGGATTTGAGCAAATGTCACAAAAATATATTTAGTAAGACATAAAAATCTAAATTTTATAGAATCAAATGAATATAATTATTTTTAAGGTCTACTAATTTCAAGGCCAAGTTTCTCCATAACATCATTTGGCATTAAATTTTTAGATGCACCTGAATCCAACATTTCATTGTGGAGAATCTTGTCATGAATATTGAGACTGACATAAAATGGAGGAACATCTCCTTCTTGTGCTTTACCATCAACTTCATGTCCAAAAAAAAGCTCAGGTTGATCATCATTCAGATTGACAGTATCTATATTTTCCCCTGTGTTTTATGCTTTCATGACCTGAGTCTTGTGCAAATTTTTGTTTAGAAATTCAGTTAAGGGGATATAAATTTTTAGTTTGTCAAACTCATTTTCAATACTGAGTGGTGTCTAGCTCTTAATCAGATTTGAACAATCAGGTTTTTCAACATCTACCTTTGTGGCAAGTTCTATTTGTTGACTATTAGTAGCGACATCATCTTTTGCAGTTTTGGAGGAAATATCAACTGTTCTTTTAGCAGGGCTTTCTGTGGTCTTGTTTCCTGAATTATCTACACCTTTCTTAGGATCTTCTGTATTTTTCTTAGGATCAAATTCATAGAACTTTTTGGCAGAGTTTTCAGTGTTCTTTTTACTGGAGGTGTCTAAGTTGCTCCTACTCCTAAGATTGTACGTCCTATGGACTTCCATGATGAAATTTTCAAATCCATGTTTGTATTAATCATCCTCTTCATCTTCAACTTTAGTTTGGGTCAACAAGAATGATTTTGGTTCCTCCCGAGTGATAAAAATGGTATCATCTTCATTTACACCCATTAAATTATTTATTTTCTTTCCTTCTACTTCTTCAGCTATTTCCCCATCTTCAACAACATAATTCTCCTGAAATGGAGGCATAATCTATTGATCAGGGCCTCTCTATTCTCTTTTTCTCATCTAAGGAGGATTTCTTCTGGGATTTTGATCATTATTTTGAGGTGCAGGCCAGTTTTCTCTAAGAACAGTCATCTCATTCAGGCTAATAGTCTCCATCATTATTTCTATAGTTCTTGTCAAGGCATATATTTTGGCATCAGCTGAGGAAGTTGTAGGTTCATCTCTTATGGTAACTCTTCTCTCATTTCCAATCCTTTCTGTCTTTTCTAATAGATTGGCATCTACACTCACTGCATCCCTCTGCATTTCTTCTAATGTTGTTGAATTTCTCTCTCGAATTTGGTAAGACATTTCTGGCTCAAAAAACATCTCAGAATTTCACTAAGGCTAAACCTTGGGGTGGTTTTATGTGAGAAGGAATTGCATTTTATAAACTATTGAATATACTGCAATAATCCTGAACACTTTCTGTTGGAGCCCTCCTAATTCTTTCATATTCAGATAAAATTTGAAGAGGGTTCTTCTTAAATTCCCACCTATTAGGGAATTTGTGATGAAATTCGACAAGATAATTAATGTTTTTGGCAGCCAAACCTTTAAACCATTTCCTTATTTCTTCGCTTAAATTGTGAGCAAACATTTTTAACTTAACACTCTCATCATCAACTTCTTGAAGATCAAAACAACCATTCATCTTGTTGATATGTTTTTGGGCTATTAAAGGACCAATCCCGTCAAATTGTGGAATTTTTTACTGATAATCCTATGGCATGTTTGAAAAGGTGCAACTACCACCAATGTAGCATACCTTGTTACCATAATTGGTGGAGGAGGAGATATAGGGGGATTAATAATAAATGGGGGAAATCGAGCAGTAGGTGAAGTAGAGTGGATAATGGAAAGAGGTAAATGAGATGGTGTTTTTGTAGTGTTATGAGAAATGAAAGGAGAATTTGTGGGAATCACCAAAGTAGTAGGACTAGACGACTTAAGGTGTGCATACTAAGAAGCTATAGAGGAGGTTGTTAAATTTAGAGTAGAAAATTCAACTGATTGTTGAAGATAAGTGTCTTCTACTGTTGCAGTAAATCTTGTTACCAAATCTTGAAGGTCATAAAAATCATGTACAAGCTGAAGGTCAGATTGTGTATATGAAGAAACTTCTCTAACTGGAATTTGTTGTAAAATTTATGGGTCAATCATTGTCTTATCTACCCAGCTCTCAAATTTAGTCCTGAATAAACCTTGTTCGAAGTTTAAGTCATATTCAAAATCTTGTATAGTGTCAAAATTTTCAGGATGATAATTTGTCCTGGAAAGAGGGTTATTTCTCCCTGGATTCTCTAGTTTTCTGGTTTTTCTTAAGATTATTTCAATATTATCCACTATAGTTGTAGGATTTGGACGAAAATGAGATCTATTGTAGGCTCTTTTGGGAGCCAGAAATAAAATCTAAATAAAAAAAATTGATTATTTACAAAATTAAATAAAACCAATCTTTATGGAATATTTCTATCATACATATTTTACAAACCATGGATTCGTAATTTGAAAGAAATGACAAATTTTTCAATTCCTTTTCCCTAATATGGTCACCACTATGTTATCATAATATAATTTTAAGATTGTAAAGAATAATTATATAGGACAACATCAAACCTCTTTTAAAATTTGGGATCAAGCCCTACCAGCTTCAGAGAGGGCTCTCTCTGTATAATTTAGATTTTCTTCCTTAATTGATATTAGGCTAGTTATGATGATTGTTGAATTGTTTGTTTGATTTGATAGTTTCTTGGTTCGTTGGTTGGATAAGTGATATTTTTGAGTTAATAATTTTCCATTGGGCTATGGATTCAAATAAAAGATAGGTGCTACATTAAATTTATTAAGAGTAGTCATAGGTAAATCTAGTTAAAGTTACTGGATCTTTAATTCTAAATGAATCATGAAATGGAGCATGAGTGATTTCAGTAGTGATTGAAAAGCTTACATTCAAGAATTTCTCAATCAGACTTCAGAAGAAAACATAAATATTGCAAACACAACCAGGAATAAGGTGTTCAAATAACAAATATTACTTCTTCACTTCCTGTTTTGCAACTATATTAAAACATAGTAAGGAAACACAGTGGAAACAAATATCACAAAAGGAAAGACATCACCAGTAACATATAGCACAAGTATGCTACAAATGGTCTTCTTTATTGATGCATCAGTAGCTCAAAAGTATACAGTTAAAAAGATAAAAATTACAATGATCAGATTCCAAAACCTGATACTTCGAATGCATGAAGTATTTAAACTAATCCTAGGAATGATGTTGTATCAAAATAGGCCATCTTGTTACTAATTATGACATAACTGTATTAAAAAAAACGAGCTCCAAAAACGTGGAGTAGTTAAAGTTTTCTTGACATCTAGAAATTCTGTTTGAGAAGTAGCTACTACATGTTCTAATTGTTGTTGCACTGGATGTTGTGTTGGTTGTATCTTCTCTTCACTCACCTTGGTACTCGCACATATTTTCCCACCGATCCTTATCAGGAAGCAGTATATTTTTTTATTTCCAATATATTTCATCAACCTCTGTGTATCGAGAAAATGTGGGTTTGACCATGAAAATGTGTTTTATCTCATGCTACATGGAAATATTATTACTCATAGCTTCCATGAAAGCTCTCCCTGTCATTGCACCATTAATATTTGAAAACGTTTTTGTCTCCTTATCAATTTCATGGAGTCTCTTCACATAATCATCTCTGGCCATTAGTCTATCATTGATAACAAAAAAAGAAGGCATGCCCCTTTTGGTTAATGGCTCTACTCTATTGAAGAATCTGCTCACAAGAATTTCTAATCTATTACACTTTTATTCAAGTTGTTGCACAAAATTCCTTAGTGTAAGGACTTTCTTCACCTCTAGAATTGTTTCACTTTTGTCATGTACTCCCAGATCATCAAGCTCATATTTGTTTTTGGCATTCAAAAACTTAATGATCTTGTTAGTTGTGTCATGAATATCTCCTAAATATTTAGCTATATCTGAAATGACCTTGTTCGCTTTCTCCATCAAGTCCTTCTGCTCAAAAATTATCTGGACATATGGCCATATTTCATTCATGGATTCAATGATGTGGTCTATATGGTTTCTTTAATCTGAGCCAAAGTGTTGCCAGTACATGATTCCTTTAGAGACTTATGTAAACTCTCTATATTTTTTTGATATATTTGTGATTTTGTTGAATCAGAAATTTCAGTTTTTACCATTTGATCCTGTAAAATCTTGTGTTGGGACTACAATTTTTTTATTTCCTCTTTCTACAATGACATGTTTTCCACTGATCTGCAGAATCTCGTGTACTAGTTGTTGAAGTTGTTGATGAAGGAATGGTTGTAAGGGGTACAACCTCTAAGGGAACAATTGAAGTTTTCGTAGCCTGCTCTTTCTCTTTTACCATCTTTTCCATTTCAACCTCCATCTTTTTCAATTGTGCAGTCTGCTCCATGATGAGTTTCATTATGTCAGATTGTTTTTTCTCTGTCTCTTCTATCTCTTTTGTAAGAGGGTCCTATGTAGCTGAAATCTTCAGTTTCTTCTTCAATGTTGCTACATCTGCATTTTTCTTCTTAATAATATCCTCCACGGCTTGCAAATTTTATGGTTGATATCCTATCTTTACAACTATATCTTCCAAAGATTTTATCCTTGTATCCTTGGACATATAAGATATATTTTCCATCTTGATTTGAGATTTTATATTTGCTAAGGGGACCTGCAACTTTGACAATTTCATATTTTTGTTTGTTAATGTGGAAGATATCATTTCACCTATCTATTTCTACATTTCCATCTGGTCAATGGGATGAATTTCCTTGATGATGAATTCAAATGATCATTGCTTGCTGTATGCTGCCATATTGGGTTTTTTAATTTGGGCTTCTAGAAATGTGATGTGCATTTTCCCCTTTTATGAATTAAAGGCAGATAAGAATCTTCTATGTGAGCTAAAGCTCTGTTTCCAAAATAGGGTGTAAGTGATTTTTTTTTTTTAGGATTTCATTCCTAAGTTTGATCTCTCTAAAAGTATCAAATATTTTCTTCTCCCTTTCTCCTATAAAAACAATAGATGTAACGTTTTGGAGGCCCTGCTGCTGATTTAGGATATAATTTGAGGTAGTAGAAGAAGTGATGGGATGTCCTCCCACTGGAGATGATCCTAGAGTATCTAGGATATTGATGATAGTCTCTTGCTCTGTTTATTTACCTTCATCAATGTCAATATGTATTCTGGCCCTTTTCCTATACCTCATCTTGAACTCTTTATTGGAAGTATTATTCACTGAAGGTGACTGATCATCCCTTTGCCTTTTCCCTGTAGCCTCTTGTTTTTGTCTTCTTTGCTCTATTTTCGTCGTGCTACAGGTGTTTGTAAACCTGAAGTAGATATAGCTTTCTCCTCTACCTCCAGTAAGGTATTCTCTGCCCACTCTATCTGGTTTCTAAGTTGTTCTATGTCTGGCCTTTGTGTGTGAATATAGGATGTAGACTTATTCTCCACCCTAAGTTTAGAAATGACACCAAAGGGATCATAAGACCATGTGATGGTGGGAGAAAACTTCATTTTCTTGTTTGCTTCTTCTCCTGCTACTATGCCATTGCATATAAATGGCTCTATCTCAAACATTATCCTGAACTGTGATTTCTTTTTTCACTGAGATGAAATACCCCTATGTAATATTCCCAAAATTGAACATCACATTTGGAATAATATATTCCTTGATATTTTTAATAAATTAAGTAAATAAAAGGGTGGAGGGACCCAAAAACCCAAAAATATGAATAAGATCCATTTTTATGTGTGTATGTGGACATTTTTGATGTAGATCTAGAATCATGGAGTAGTGGAGAAACTCCATTAATGGAGATCATGTCTCATTTATGAGATAGGTGATGGAGGGTGAAACAATGAAAGAATATCATGTATATATCACATGGATCTTTGATAATGTCAATTGAGATCATGATACATTCAATGAAGATCATTCATGATAAGATAGTGGAGGAAGTGGTGCATTTAATGCATGCATGATGGAGAGGGTGATCACCATGTGAACATGATGGAGGGCATGGATCAACAACATAGTCAAACATGGAGACTTTGTCCACATGTGCAGCATAGTATTGGAGTGGGCCTAGGTTATGGAAGGCTCATACATATAATGAAGGTGAAGGCACAATGGAAGGCATGATTTGGATTATTGATTCCTTGGTCTATTTAGACTTTGTGCATTCTCATGCTATTTAGCAAAGTTGCAGTGCTGCTTAGCACAAGGCATTCCTGTTTAGGAATTCCTCCTTCTTCCAAGAGAGGCCTCTTGAATGAGCTTTTACTTCATTTCTCCACACTTAGGATTTAGGCCAATCATCCTCCTTTAGCTACGGCACAGTTTCTATTTAGAGATGAGTTGTGTTGCAGGGTGTTGTAGTGGAGGTTCCTCAACACCACTTCCTGGGCTTATCTTTCAGATGAGGGAGCTTCCTTTCCTTTGGGTGATCAGTTGGGAAGCCCTTGGAGCATACTGCAGATCTTGGCACTTTCCCAACACATTTTCTTGCACCTACAATGTAGTATCCCTGAGTGACTGCATTATTTTCAGTGAGTATTTGAAGTGAGGGATTGCAGTGTTTGTCGGAGGGAGAGATCATTAGTGTTAGGATCAGCCTTTCACTTGGAAGATCCATTGGAGGAGTTATATTCATAGGATGTAGCATCTTCAGCCATCTCCATCCAGATCTAGTCCACGAGTTGCAGCTGCTACCCTGCAACTCCGACATTTTGCAGTTTTTCATATTATAGCCAATTCTTCCAGGATTGTCTTGAAATAGTGTTTGGGAGCATAGATATTCTATCCCATCATTGTATCAGCCATATATATGCAGATCTATGATGTTTTCTGTTTCCTATAGAAGTGCTCTATCTATGACGGTGCAATTTTGATCCATAAACATTCTGCTATGTAGCAGCATTTCACTATTCACATATGTATTCATGGGAGGCTTATTTGCCTTGATCATTTGACTGATTTATATAATAAAATGGCTTTATGGTTTTCATACATATTTTTATGATATCATCACTGCTACTCCATGTTTATGCTCATGTATTGCTGGATCTCCAACTTTAGAATATCTTAAGATATTCTCATTGTTGTAGAATTTCCCTATTTTGGGATATTACACCCTCATCTGCATTCAACATTTTTCTGATATATTCTAGGGTAAAATCCTCATTAGGAGGAATTTTGGTACATTATAGGGAGGCAATTCGCATCCATATACTATCAGTTCTGTATAATTTTGGTATAAATACCAATCTATTATTCTGGCATGATCTGAAAGCTACATTATTCTTTTAATTTCTTCACTTATTCTGGGCTCATATGTGCCATTTAGGATACTCATGGCAGGATTTATAAATAACTCATTAAACTGTTTTTAACTCAATTCTTCTTGCTCCATCTGTAAGGTAGTCCAAAAACTGAGAGACTGTGGGTGTCCATCTTCATCCATTTTCTTCATGGAAAACTGAAACTTCTTTGCCTAAAAATATAAGAAGATGTAGACAATGACATAAGTATATTTAAATACTCCTTTAGTATGAGATTTCAAAAAATGGTCATGGATGTTATCAACCAAGAACTAGATAAAATAAAACATGACAGAGGGTTTGGAGTCTGTAGACAATATAGTCAAAATTCCTATAATTGCCTCATCTATCCATTGGTCAGAATAGTACCCAAGGAGTTATGCAAGTACTGTGGATATTTTCTTGGTTCTTTTAGGGAAAAATGATGAAGGATATGGGGGATTTTTCTTCAGAAAATGAGTATTTTCAGTTAGGTAGAGCTCAAGGGCTGATCCTCTCTTATCAAAATCTATCCTCTAGTATTGGTCTATGAGGGCTTCTCAGGAGAATGGTGTAGTATTTAAGGTCCCTCCATCATTTGGGCGATGGATTGCGCTGTAATTGTAAAAAAAAATTCACCAGTAGGAGCAATTATAGCTCTCTGGTTTGGAATGTAGCATGCACAACATCTTCTGATGAATTTTGGGGCACTGTGGGTTCTAGGGAAGATGTAATAAGGTAGGTTGGTGTCCCACGGTCAGATATCATCAACACCATCTATAAATTTTTCCTCTAACCAACATTAAACGTTAAAGAGGTCAAACTCATAGTGTTTCATGTATTTTAAAATCCTTGTATGCTAAACTAACATGATCGAGCTCCATTGAAGGGTGAATCATGGGATTGAAGGGGGGTTATTGACCTTTATTCTTAGGAGGCATTGTTTCCTTAGACTACAAATATGATCAAATCAGGTGCTAGTGTATATTAGCATATTGCAGAGGTGAAAATGAAGTGAGGAAAACATGGAGGAAGCATTGGAATTTGTTGTGCTTTGACCTGTAAAATTAAAAAACATGTAGAAGAGATGAATCAGCAAAGTTTGAAACAAGGCAGGAGGGATGGATTTTATATCTTTTCTGGTTTTCCCATTTTCCATGGCGTGGGTCTATTGATTAACATTAAAACACATTAATTATGTAATGGACTAATTTAGGTGGGAGAGGAGTTGATTGGATGAGAAACCGGTGGATGAGGTGGCGTGATGTAATAGGAGGAGGGATAATGGTCGGGAGGGTAGTTTGTGGTAGTGGAGAAACAAATTTCGAAGGGGGTAGGGCATGGTAAGCGGTTTTGGTGAGGAGGGTGCCAAAACGTTTGCAACCGCCACATATGAGGTAGGGCCTATTCTGATACCTCTGACTTCGGACCCCCTGCCCCCCCCCAGACGATAAATTTCGAATGGTGCGCGGGGGTGGGGGGGGGGGGCGAAGAAGAATATTAATTGTCTGAACATAATATGAATATTGGGATGATGCAAAAGGTGTCGGGAGGACAATGTTTATGTGATCAAAATATGGTGGGGTTGGAAGAATGATATGAAATGTGGGAAGAATGTTATGAATGGGTAAAGAATTATGAAACCTAAAATATAACGCTTGAAAGCCTTTGGATAAATAAAGCCTTTAAAACTTAGGATATAAAATTTCATCCCTTATGCTTTCTCCAACATACAAAAATATCTTTTCCCTACAGCTTTTCCATGGGTTTTCATATCTTTTTCCAAAATCATCTTCTATTTCTCTACCTACCCTTTCTTCTAATCTAACATTTTTTTTTTACCTTTTTATTTTGCAGGGTGCATTTGAACTAGCAAACCCAGATTATATCTCTTTTTTTTATGAAAATATATCCTACTCTATGCCTTATTTCTCCAATTGAGTCAGATTACAGTGTTGAATCAATTTTATTTCTACCTAGCTACTGACTTACCAAGTTTAACTGTTTGGTAAGTATTTATTCACTAATATATTCAATAGAAGTTAAAAATTGTTCAATCATGCTTAAACTGTATGAATTGAACAAACTAACTCATTAGTAGTGGAATTTTGACTTGCAACACTTTTAATGTTTATTATTTTGTGGGGTTTTCTTTTTCTTTTCTTTCATTATTTTCAACTTTTTCTTTTTTGACATACCATCTTTTTTTTTTTCCTTTTTTTTGGGAAATAATTTGAATATTGAAAATCATGTAGAATATGAAATTGAAACTATAAAATACTCAATCACCTTGAGGTCCTATAATTTATAGGATCTTAACAAGACTTATGTATTTTTAGTCACTCGAAAAATATATTAGAAATATGCAATACATAGTGTATCTTTTTCTAGCCCTGACCAAACCTTAACTTCCTCAAAATTAAAGAATAAATAGATCATAAAAAATCAATTCCCACCTCAAGGAATTGAATTCGCTAAACAAATTTGTTTCTATATTTTTATCCTCCATAGTGTCCTAAGGCTGAGAAAGGAGACCAAACGAGGTAACCTCAGACCACTTTCATCTTGGTAGCTAGCCCTACCAAATCATAGAGGGCTCTCTTTGATTTGGTAGGGATAGTTACCAAGTCTAAAGTGGTCCCAGGTTACCTCCTTTGATCTCCTTTCTCAGCCTTTGGATACTATGGAGGATAAAATTTTGAGCGTTGTTGCCATGGAAATGAAAAAAAAAATTTCCCTTGTAATTTTCTTACAAGTTTGTTGAGATCTAGGCCTGTGGGTGATAGGTCCTAGTTTTCAATAAAGGCTTATTCAGTTTTTCAGAGTAAAAGCACACAGTCGGAAGTGACCCCTAAAAATCTCACGAGATCCCATCCTGATTTGAGTCCTCCACCACCAGTCGAAGACCTTGAAAGGATATTGAGGAAGTAAATATCTCCGCCTGAGTAAGTTGAAACACGAAAATCTTCTTTGATAAGATCTTCATTTCAATACACTTGAATATTTAAGCTTTGATATCAAATTTGAGCTTTTTTTGTTTAATTTTAAATCAAAATATTCTCTTTTTGAAATAATATTTGATCCTGTTAAATTTGAATTAAGCTTGCCATCATTAGAGTGTTCATCTGCTGAATTTGATAGGAAAGTTTGGTCTCAGTTTCATAATATTCAGAAATTGATCAATCACTTATAGTTTACCTTTGGAAAAGCTTATATTAAATATCAACAAGAAATTTTGTCTGATGCTATATCTACACCTACACCTCCATCATCATCCATTGCTCATCCATACTTCCTCCAAAATCATCTCCTTCAATAAAACCACTTATTTTTATCCCCACACAACCTTCCGCAACAGTCATGGAAATATTTTACCCTTTAGTGTTTCCTCATGGACTTACTGATTTTCCTCAAGGTTATGGTCAGAGACTCCCTCTGTTTGATGGGAAAATATAGGTCACAACTCAACAACATGTTATGAAAGTAATAGATTTTATTGATCTAGAAGAGATCGATAATGATGATTCCAAGATGTGTGTGATAGCCAAAACCTTTTTAGGAGACTTTAAGAAGTGGTTTCGTACTCTAACAACACATTCAATAGCTAACCCACATCATTTGACTGATATTTTCTTAGCCAATTGGTAAGAACAAAAGAAACCTCTTCAAAGTTTGGCGGAATATAATGCTTTGAAAAGGAATCTAAATGAATCTGTACAAGAATTCTGATGTCAGATTCAACGAGGTGTACAAATCCATTCCAAATAACATCAAACCTCCTTCTGGCTTGGAATTTCTTCATTATCCTGATGCCTTTGATCCCGACATGGGCTATCATTTAAGGGAGAGGAGTCCTACAACTCTTGAAGAAATGCAAAGTAATGTCATGAGTGTTGAAGCAAAATTGTTGATTAAGAAATCAAAGGTAAAAACACAAAAAAGGGTCACAATCAAAGAGGATCCATATACTTCTTCTGATGGTAAGCTAGACATTTTATTCAAAACCCTGGAGAAGATGATGGATGATGAAAATATCGGATAGACAATCAGAAAATCAAATCAGGAATCCAAATTTCAGAGGTCAACAAAAGCAGTAACCTCAATTCAGAATAAAAAAAAGATTGCCAAGAGGTTAGGACCAACAGGCACAAAAAAATATTCGTACTCCACTCTAGAAAAACTATGCACATATTAAAGAAGAAAATATTTTAGAAGAAAATTATCTTTTTGACAAAGATCAACAATCTATTTTCTTAACCGAAGATGAAGAATATTCTCAAGAACGTGATGTCGATCAACCTGATGGTCAAAAATTTATTCTTTCAAATGATGATATGTTAGTAGTAGAATGTAAGATTATCAACGATGTTTCCAAAGTGCCCTTAGCTCAATGAAAAGGCAATATAGTTTGAGGAACATAAACATGCCTATCACTTCAAATCAGAATACGCTAACTTCTCAAAAGTATACTCGAGCTAAAGAACCGACCTCTACAAATCAACAAACAAATCAAAACAAAGAAAAGGAACCTACCGCCAATAATCAGAGAAAGAAAAATGAGGCATCCACCAGAAATTCAAAGAAAGATAAGAAAACACACACTACGAGACAGAGAAAGGAGATTCCCGCCAAAGAAAAACCTGAAAGGAAGGATATCATCCAAAGAGGTAGAAAATTATCCTAATTTTTTTAGTATAGAGAATGAGATTTCCAAATTGAAAGCTTCCATTCATATGACTGAATTAGTTAAGAATGATCAGTATATGTTTCATGTAGCTAAAATTTTCAAAGTCGACCAAACATCTGATATAGTGAATGTTAGCGATTATCTCCATGATATTTTGTTTGGCCCGGTCGTAGATGGAAACTTAACATACAATGAAGTCCCACCTTTCTACCTCAGTCTTAGAGCCCATGACTTCATCCGTCACAATTCTATGCTAGACTCTAGGGCCTCCCACAACCTCATGCCCAAAGCCATCATGGAAAAGTTAGGATTGGACATTACCCACCCATATCATGACCTTTACTCCTTTCACTCAGGAAGGGTTAGGTGTCTTGGACTTATTAAATATTTTGTAGTATCTCTTGATCAGGTTCTGTTAGCTCCAAGTAATTTCTAATATTGGCAAGAATAAGTTTGTAGACAACCACATCAAGGCACTTAGGAGTCCAGGACCTAGATTTCCTGGGCTCCGAGAGGGCTCTCTCTATATTTATGATTTAAATGATTTAGCTTTATGATTATATTTTCTGATTTTAGGATAGTTATAAATATTGGGGTTGTTTTGTTTGATTGTTTGTTTGGGTGTACATATAGAGTGTGTAGTATTCCAAAATTTTCCGACAATAATTTGGAATATTAATTTTCGTTAATTTCACCTAGGAGGAGAATAAATGGGTAGGGAGACCCATGCATAATGAAATTCTCAATAAAATCCCTCATATTATGAAAGGGGATCATCTTTGGAGCTGGTTTTCACACCCTCATGTGTGAACAAGGTTATTTGCAAGTGGACAAGGTCAGGTTTGACCAGGTCAATAGCGCTTCCATAGGAGGAGTGGCTTACTTTGGAAGATAGCGCAGTGTGAATGAGGAAAGAGATGTTTGGTGGAGGAAACCCTAATGGATGGGCCCATGGAGAAAGAGCTTTCACTTGTTTAAGATGAGGGCAAGGCAACCATTGTTTCTCATGCTTGTATTATTCATCTCATTGTCTATTCAGACAATTGTGCATTCTTTGTTGTTTAGCAAGAGCTGCCGAGAGGAATTTCTGTTTAGGATTCCTTCACCTTCTTGAGAGGCCTCTTGAGGGATTGGACTGATTTTACTCACATATAGGCTTGTGCCCAAGCTTCCTCCATGAAGACAAAGTTATTTTTCTAGCAGAATAATACTGTGTTGCTAGGTGTTGCAGTGAGGGTTCACTACCACCTCCATCAGCTATTTTCACAGGAGGAGTCTCTCTTCTCCTTTGGAGATTAGATTGGAGGAATTCCAGAGCTGATTTCATCAATTCAACTCATTCCCTAGCCCTACAGTATATTTCCATCTAGTGATTGTGTTATTTTGAGTGGAGCATTTGTAGTGGGGCTCTTGCAGATTCTTGGAGGGCAAGATATTTGGTGAAAGGATTAGCCTTTCACTCTAAAGATCCATTGGAGGAGGCATATTCAGTTTGAGCATCATCTATAGCCTCTCCATCCAATTCTATTTCTAAGTTGCTGTGGCTACCAAGAAACTCCAGAATTTTTCAGTTTTTGTGTTTTATTGCCAATCCTTCTAGGATTGACATGAGGTAGTCTTTGGGAGCTAAGATCTTCACTCCCAATGTTGTATTGGGCCATATATTGATATATATATTTATTTAACATTTTTATCATGAAGTTGCTCTATAAAAATGCACTGTCATAGCTTGGTATGCATTGTGTAGTAGTGTTTTATCATGTATCTTGTACTTGTTTCTTGAGGCTGAGCATTGCCTATCTTGAGTGACCTTTTTCCTCAAGATCTTGTATGTATTTGTTGTTGCTATTATTTAATGAGAAGGCTATGGATTTCTCTCACATTTATATGATTTGAGTGTTGCTGCTACACCATTATTGTGTTTTCTTATTGCTGGAACTCTAACTTTAGAATATCTTGAGATATTCTCATTGTTGTAGCATTTTCCTCATTTGGGATATTACAGTGGTATCAAAGCATGATCTCTGGCTCAGCCGGTAGATCTTAGCCATCATGATCTCAAGGAGAGAGAAGATAAAGACTCCACTATGTGGAGAGAAAAAGGAAGATAAAGTCACAAAGCTTCTTCCAATATCTTTACTAAGCCTTCATGAAGAATTTGAGAAGATAAGGAGGGAGATTTGTATAGAATCTCCAAGAGGGTTTGAAACTAAGTCAAACTCTAGATTTTCTTGTAGGGGATGTGAGCATGCAGCTACACCCTATGATCTACAGCACAGTCACATGGCCAGATTTACCATGAGAGGAGAAGAAGGAGGAGGAATGCTGAAGGAAGGAACTCTTAGTGGTTTCCTGCATGAGTATGAATCTCAAACTCGAGGGCTTACAGATCATATTAATTTTCTGGATTTTTAAAAGATCATGGCGAGGAGGATAAAGTAGCATAATGAGGATAGATTTCTTCTATCTATCATTGATGGTTCCCCTACCTGTTCAACCAAGGCTTGGATAGAAGAGCTAGACACCTTTTTGCAGCAACATCAGATTTCTGAAGAGGAAGCCATTAGAGTAGCAGTGCTGCACTTGGGAGGTGAGGTCTATGCATGGTGGTTATTTGAGTCATTTACTTTGAAAAATTAAAATACCTCTTCCTATGCAATGTTCATTAGAAATTTGATGAAGAGATTTGGTAGGAGGAATTCTGAAACACATGTGGTGGAAACAAACACATTAAAACAAACAAAACCCTTGCATGTGATGGAGGAAACCATAGACTTGGAATCATTCCATAGAATCATGAAGGAGGCTAATATCTTGCATGAAAATTTTTTGGAGGCAAGACCTTCATCTTGCATTTTGGCACAAGGAGGCAAAGAGATCCTTTTTTCACAAGAGGATCTAATCATTGGAGGGTTGCCCACTCTTGTTGAGGAAGCTAAGGGCAACAACACCGTCATTTCTAGAGTTGATCTAGTACCTCATGCAAAGGAAGGAGGAGCTCTTGCTCCAACTAGAGGTGTTCGTGAAACTTTTCAAGGAAGTCCCCAGGATCTCGTACATGGAGTTCCCAACACAATCACTGAGCAGCATGATTCTGCAGCATTGCAACTGGAAGGAGGAGGAAGGGAGGAAGAGCAGAATCATGTGATGAGAGGCACACATCCTTCTCTATTTCATAGGACTATTGAAAAGAGGAGGCAGACTATATTACCTTATGAGAGCAAGGGAAATATTTCCCAACCATATGTGTAGTCCTCTCTTGACATTGATGTCTCACTGCATAGAGGCATTCCACCAGGGAGGCCACCAAATCTATCATTGATGAGAGACGTATTGTCTTTGGGTTCACTACTCTTTGATTTTAGAGAGGTGAAGAGCTGGGAGAAGATATTTGGCATGGGGGATGTCAAATAAGCAGACAACAGCATGAGTAGAGCTACACATGCCATATCACCAGCACTGTCTCTTAGGAGGGTTGATCCTTACTGGAGGTCTCAACTCTTGGTAGAGTACTCCAAGATTTTGGTGCTTGCATGATTCTTGATGATCCTGATAGAGATGACAGATACATGGTAGATTATATGGTCATATATTCACATGACAGAGTATTCTTGACTAGATATTCTAGTCTCAAGGAGAATTTTTTGCATGCAGCACAGGAGGACTTCTTTTCCATGCATTTTGATGGATATCTTGCCTTGGCAGAGGAATTCATTTGGGAGGGCATCCAGTAGGACATACATCAGCATATGGAGAGATGCATAGCCTAGATGATGATGGATATGATGTCATAGCCACCTTCCTACTCATTAAGAGTAAGGGATCATTTTCAGTTGAGCCATTTTAGCTCACGTCTTCAAGTACATAATGGAGGATGTACAATTTCACTTTGTGTTTTGCACTTCTTGTCTTTTTATGAGCATCATATTGTACCAAGGAGGGTTATTCCTTCTTTCATACTGTATTATGATGTACTTGAAGCCATTTGTAGCATTGATATTGGCTATCTCATTGGTGGATTGTGGGGAAAACCACATGACTTTTGGTGTGCACCATTGACACCCTTTTGTACTTTCATGTCTATATCTTGTAAAATGATCGTGGCTGGAAAAGCACTTGTTTTTTTTTTATTTGATGCAGGCGAGGAATGCACTGCGTTGGTTCCTTGTATGGGGTATAGATCCACTTTCTGGTTGTCATGTGACAACTTGTTCCTATTGGTTTTTTCTTCCATGTATTGCTGATATGTTTATGTTTATGAGGAGATTTTATTGGAGAGTGGACTTGAGATTGAGGATGCCCATTGGGAGCATGATCCTCCCTAATACACATGTTGTACATTTCAGGAGGAACCATGGGCCAACCATGAAGGCCACATTACATTTCTTATCTTCCTGTGGGAGGAACCACTTGGAGAACTTGAGGAGGCACTCCATGGATCATGAGGAGATGGAGGAGTTTGCACAGTAAACTCTTTTCCCTTTGAGGATGAGGAGAGACTCATCTATGAGCCACTTAATTTATATGATCAAAGCATGTGGTAAGATTATTGTTGATTTTCATAGTAACTTGTATATATGTATGCATCTGTTGACCATATATGTGCAGGGATTTGCTCAAAGAAGGAATATTCTTCCTTCTAGATTTTATGGTCTACATGAGGCCATTATGGATGATCACTCCCTAAGAGGAAATGGGGAGGATATTTCTTATGGATAACATACTCACATTGCACATTACATCATTCACTTTCTCCAGGAGATTGGGGTAGCAAACAAATGGTGGGGAGGCCAACCATCATTTTATTTTCCATGGAAGTGGAGAGTCAAACTGCGTTGGCTACATTTGAGGGACAATTGTCCTTCTCCTTTACTTCACATGGCAGACAGCATGATTCTCCTTATGGTTCTCTTGGTTGATATTGCTAGAGCTTCTATTGGGAGCATAATTGGAGGAGAGACACATTGGGTGAATGTGTCCTTTAAGGGAAGAATTCCTCACACTCTTTGCACTACATGTTCTAAGGGGAACATGGCACATGATATGGTTACCTTAACAACACATTTTTTAATTTGTGAGGTGAGCCATATGATGGAGGAGATGCCATATAATGATGACTTCCAACTCATCATATATGGAGGTACTTGGGCCAGCATGATTTGCAACGTTGGAGGAGAGATCTTTGGAGATCTAGTCTTCATCTTGCCACTTGAGGGCAAGTATTTTGTAGCCCAGGATCAGAAATTTCTCTACTCTTATCATGAGTAGAGAGATGCATAGTGTGGGGTAGGCTACATTGTCTACCATGAGCAGATTTTCATCCCACCTACTTTTCCGGTGCCAAAGGTGGAGGACAATTTCCAGGAGTTGCCTAGTTGGAAGGTAACTTATTTTGTATGGATGATTGCTTGGGGATGGAGGATCCACATGAGGAAGATTTTCCTCAACACACCATAGAATCCATGCCTTGAGAGGAGGATTTCCAGTTCTTTCCTTGCCGTTGCTTGAGGACAAGAAACATTTGGGAGGGGAGGACTGCAATATTCCAAAATTTTCTGACAATAATTTGGAATATTAATTTTTGCTAATTTCACCTAGGAGGAAAATAAATGGGTAGGGAGATCCATGCATAATTAAATTATCAATAAAATCCCTCATATTATGAAAGGGGATCATCTTTGGAGCTGGTTTTCACACCCTCATGTGTGAATAGGGTTATTTGCAAGTGGACAAGGTCGGGTTTGACCAAGTCAACAACGTTGCCATAGGAGGAGTGGCTTACTTTGGAAGACAGCATAGTGTGAATGAGGAAAGAGATATTTGGTGGAGGAAACCATAATGGATGGGGCCCAAGGAGAAAGAGCTTTCACTTGTTTAAAATGAGGGCAAGGAAACCATTGTTTCTCATGCTTGTATTATTCATCTGATTTTCTATTCAGACAATTGTGCATTCTTTGATGTTTATTAAGAGTTGCTGCGAGGAATTCCTTTTTAGGATTCCTTCACCTTCTTGAGAGGCCTATTGAGGGATTGGACTGATTTTACTCACATCTAGCCTTGTGGCCAACCATCCTCCATCAACACAGCGTTATTTCTGCAGCAAAATAATATTGTGTTGCTAGGTGTTGCAGTGAGGGCTCACTACCACCTCTATCAGCTATTTTCAGAGGAGGTGTTGAGTCCCAAACTTGCATCTTTCTTATACACCTTTCTAGACCTTTTCCATTCACCTGGACCTTCTAAGTCATCAATATCATTGCATATTAATTATAAAAGAGCATTTAAAGTGGTTTTTAACTATGTTTTGTGTCTGCTGTTTGAATTAGATTTTTTCTCATTGAGCTGCGGAATCTTGTCACTTTCCGCAGCTGCTGCAACTTTCCGCAGCCATTTTGTTAAAGTCTATATTGCAGGTGTCTTCAAGAAAATCGAGCCACATGGGCAAGTTGGAAATGACATGGACATGGATCGAGTCCTATTGGCTCAGTCGAATTCACCTAAGAAGGCTGTGGTCAAAGGTAGCCAAGTGGTGGTCAACCGAAGAGTCCCACGGTGACAGAACTCTGTTTTTCATCACGTGAAGACTTGCGTGGCCATTTCTAAATCACGGGAGAAATATCAACACCTGTAAATGGCTCCATAAGCCGAATCCAACAACCACTTTCCATAGATTTAATCTTCAGGCAGCCATGATGCTAGATTTCTGGACGTGGTTGTTCATGTGTCTTCTATCAGCGCAGACTTTATGGAATTAGTTATATCACCCTCTGTTATAAATAATGCATTCTCATACGCATAATAGTTAGCTGACGCAGGCAAGGCCTGCAAAAACCCATAATCTCATTCCAATACTATGCATATATAAATGTTTCTCCAAATCTCTGAAAAATAAGACTCCAATCTGGCAATTTCACAACTATCACTTGCGGAAGCTTATAACATGTATTCACAACTTTTCCTAGTTTATAGAAACCATACTTCCAATCAATTCACTCATTCACACAATTCCAAATTTCAATATAATGCCACTTTAAAACTTCATATATAAATTCATCAAATATATGATTTCACACCATTTTATGAAGTGTGATTTTGAACCATAAATAATTCTTTTATTAAAAGAAATATTTCTTTTCATTATTTCCCAAATGGAACCCTTTTTAAATCACACCATCATGAATTTACACACTTGGTAACATGTCAATTGTATTTTTATTCAAAATTCGATTTTAAATAAAAATCATATAATTTGAAACCTATACCTGATCCACCATTTTATCTATTCATCATTTTATTCCACATGCAAGTCGATCAAGGCCAGGTCGCTCTTCAACTTACACGAACCTTTCATCTTCTGCGCTTCCATTGTTCTCACGAGATTGTGTGAAAACTCTCAGTGATGGTTCTGCTCCAATTCATGATTCCGCAGAAACCCTTCCCATACAGCGCTACCATATCGAATTATATCATAAATCAATAATGCGTTAAGACTGAGTCTGGCAACCCATCTCTGGACTGCGCCTTAAAACACTTGATCGATTCCAACTAGAATCGAATACCAATACAATAAACTTACCTCTCCTTATTCAAACTCGCAACAGGCATTATCAACTCAACATTCAACGCTATTATACATTGAATTCTCTAGCGCTTACTGTTCCACGGTTTGCATTATATTTTCAACACAGACTTAGATCTTTGACCGCTGATCTCAAACTGCAATTCGATTCAGAACTTCCATTGAATCGCTACTACAAACGCTGTCCCTCGATTAAACAAGGGCGCTGCTGCAAACACGGTCTTTCACAAATCGATGTCAATTTTCCAAACAAATCATTTTTATGTGGTAGCATGGATCGAATACAATCAGATCCGCTCTTCCTCCATTGTGAAATAGAATCGGAACTCCATCAACGTTCAAGCTCGACATTTCATGAAATCGACCTTCTATACAACAATCTTGCCATAAATTTGCATCGATAGCAAATGCAATTCAAAATTAAAACTTCACTTACCCAGAAATCGGTTGCACATTCAATCACTGGTTGTTCAGTGTTACATAGCTACAGGACCATTCACGTGGTTTATTAATTTTTCAGATCGATTCTTCCTGCGCTAAGGTAAGCCATGATTCATCACTACGCAATCTACTATTGAGCCAGCGTTTCATGTGTTCATCATTCTAGTGACAGCGTCCAGAATTTACAGAGACGGTTAAAAAAAACATTCAAACCAGAACTCTCACAAAGATATACAATAACGCCCTCAGTAATTAACCATTTACTAATACAGAAGTTCTTTCTCCTTGAAATCGATCGACAGAGATTTTACATCTGCCACTTCAATCTATTTAATGCAGATTAATAGATAAACGCTGGAATTCAAAAATGTAATTATTTGTTGCTTCTTGAATAAACCATTCATTTTAGGATTCAACTGAATCTCAAATCGATATAAAAAACCAGTGAACTCAAGGAACAGTCCCAAGTCAATACCAATTCTACGCCTTCCTTATTCAATCAATGATATATATATACATCTGAAACATTGTTTTCATAAAAACAAAAGGAGACTACTTACAAACTTATCTTTGGCCTGATATTCGACACTGATGGCCCTTTACAAACTGCCCGAAGGCATCCAATCAGAAAAACCTCTCACTCTCTACTCACACTAACTCAATGTGTTTTTCTCTCAAAACCCCCTCCTATTTATACAAATTTAAAAATGATCTAATTAAATGCTTAATCCCCTTAATATCTCAATACCACTAAAATATCTCAACAAATCCTATCATCTAGAATCTTATCCCTTTAGATCCTTAACTACCCAAATTCTCTTATATCCTTTTATAAATAAAAAGATATTTACAAATCCTCACTTTCTCCTATTTTATTTAAATTAACAAATTAATTAATTAAAATATTAAAAATTGTCACACCCCCTTTTCTAACATATTTACAAGTAAAAAATATCCTTGATGCTCCTGCATCAGACTCCCCATGTAAGAAAATTCATGACCACCTGGTCATAAGTCTGGATAATTATTTCCTCCTAGATCCCAAATTTTATTTTGTAATCTTTCCGTGCTTGTCAATTTCTTTACTGTTGTTGTTATCTGTTGTTGTCCTCCAGGTTTCCATATTTTGTGCTGTAAT
The DNA here is from genome assembly GCA_034641835.2 of Pinus albicaulis. Classification (NCBI taxonomy): domain Eukaryota; kingdom Viridiplantae; phylum Streptophyta; class Pinopsida; order Pinales; family Pinaceae; genus Pinus; species Pinus albicaulis. The sequence continues at coordinate 1,888,373,866 of CM076575.1, read as the reverse complement.
GCTCCACTTGCTCTGCCTTCCAAGTCTGCTACTGTCTTCCTCTTGTTGTCACTCCTTTTCTTTCTTGCTGTTGTCTTTCTCTGGAATGTTTTTATCATTAACCTCCTTATCAACTCAATTTCTTTGTCCAGTATGTCCTCTGTCTACTGATTGTTTCCAGCATCTTCAATAAAACATGTTGCTCTAGCTGTCACTATGGATGTTGCTCCACATGTTACGACCTCCCAAACTTCCTGTCCCTCTGCAACATTCCTTTGCTCATCATCTGCAATTTCATCTGCAATTTCTTTCTCTGGTTCCAGCAAACATTTCAGCATTTCATCAACATGCTGCAAATTAACTCCAGCATAATCTCCATCTTCCCCTTCGACAATCTTCAGAAATTTTTCATCATTATCTTGATTGATTTGGGCAATCAAATCAAGTTCTGCAAATACCGTAGCTTCATCTTCTATCACTGTAGCAGCTCCAAAATTTCGTACACCAGTCTTCTCTTGGCTATACAGACAAGCCAATTCTTCCTTGTCACCAATGGTAACAAGCTTCTGCATATGAGACCTAATTGTCTCATCTTCTTTCTGCAACTGTTCACCGCCTTCCAAGACAATTCCAAATGATGGACTGTCTTCTACATCACCTGTAAACACAATCAAATTGTCAGCATCAAAGTCACAAGACCCAACGGTCTCACTTATAGGTTCAGTCATCTGCAGCTCTAAGTCTTCTTCAGGACTCAGAAAATATTTACTGGATTTCTCCTCAGCTTTCCCTGGCAACACTTCCGTATGCTGCTCTGAGTTCCTTCTCAGCATATCAGTATGCTGATTTGAATTCACCATGAGACTATCAGTTAGTCTCGCCTTCTTTCCATCTGTCTCCAAGATGTCATTCTGCTCTCGTTCACTGTACTGAACTCTTTCGTTTACTGCAATATTTCTATCATACTCTGAATTTATCAACAAATATTCCAACAATGCAATTTCTCTGTAGCATTGCTGAAGCATACCATCATCACCTGCATTCATACATAAACTTTCAGTTTGCATAAAATGTTCAACTGGATCAGCTGTTACTTCCCTTATCTGCACTTCAGACTGCTTCTCTTCTTCAGCATCCACAAGAATTTTCTCTTGTACTGTAACAGCAAAAGCATCACTGCTTTATTTTTCAGAGTACTTATCATTTTCTGCTTCCTCTGTCTTCATTTTCTCCTGAGATCTTGCTATCTCAGCATCGATCTGAACAACCTTTAGATTCAACTCTTCTCTCTCCTGAACAAACTCTAAAGCTTGCTCATCTCCCTGTACTGTACCTGCAAACATACACAACTGGTCAATTTTAAAACCACAAGAATTTTCAGTCTTGACTGCTTCCTCCAATACTTCCTTCTGAACAAATCTACGTGTGGAATCTTCAAATTCCAACTCTGGCTCAAGAACTCTAAGTCCTTTCTTCAATAAGGCAATCACACTTTGCCTCAACTTCATCTGCAATTGTCGCCAAGTCACTCTCTTTCCCTTCAGGGGAAAGATCCATTTTCTATTCTGATCTTCCTGCTCTTGCATCCATTCCTCTAGTACCTGTAATTGTACCTTCATTACTGCAATCTCTCTTTTTCTGACTTCATCAGTGATCTTACCTCTGTGGCATTCCTCTGAACCTCTTCTCTGATCCTCCATGATCATTTCCTTCATGAGTTTCTCACTCACCATGAGTTGCAATAGCCTCTACGACAACAATCTCCCTTGCTGCCCCTTACCTCACCAAGCTCTCCTCACTCAGTCTTTTGGTAAGTACTTGGTTCACTGCCTCTAGAACCCTTGAGCACTCTCTCTGCTCTCTCCAGGCTATCTCTTCAACTCACCTTCTTCTTCAGGACACTGCAATTGTCCTCCTTATCCAGCCTTTAGCTGAATGCCAGGTTCACTGCCATCATCTTATCTCAACCATAAATTCAATCACAAAATTCAAATCAGGAAATCATCTCACCTTTAAGATCTTGCAGGATCTTGTCTCCATTTACTTCTGCCATACTGTTCACTTGCAATTGTGTATGCTGCATATCAGATTAAAATCCGATCTTCATCATTCATCAAAAATACATTTCAGTTCAACAAACCTTCTTTTCCTCATTCAGAAAATAAACATTCTTTATTTCAACAGAGCCAAGCTCTGATACCAAAAATGACGCAAGCAGGGCCTGCAAAAACCCAGAATCTCGTTCCAAGACTATGCATATATAAATGTTTCTCCAAATCTCTGAAAAATAAGACTCCAATCTGGAAATTTCACAACTATCACTTGCGGAAGCTTATAACATGTATTCACAACTTTTCCTGGTTTATAGAAACCATACTTCCAATCAATTCGCTCATTCACACAATCCAAAATTTCAATATAATGCCACTTTAAAACTTCATACATAAATTCATCAAATATATGATTTCACACCATTTTATGAAGTGTGATTTTGAACCATAAATAATTCTTTTATTAAAAGAAATCTTTCTTTTCATTATTTCCCAAATGGAACCCTTTTTAAATCACACCATCATGACTTTACACACTTGGTAACATGTCAATTGTCTTTTTATTCAAAAGTCGATTTTAAATAAAAATCATATAATTTGAAACCTATCCCTGATCCACCATTTTCTCTATTCATCATTTTATTCCACATGCAAGTCGATCAAGGCCAGGTCGCTCTTCAACTTACACGAACCTTTCATCTTCTGCGCTTCCATTGTTCTCACGAGATTGTGTGAAAACTCTCAGTGATGGTTCTGCTCCAATTCATGATTTCGCAGAAACCCTTCCCATACAGCGCTACCATATCGAATTATATCATAAATCAATAATGCGTTAAGACTGAGTCTGGCAACCCATCTCTGGACTGCGCCTTAAAACACTTGATCGATTCCAACCAGAATTGAATACCAATACAATAAACTTACCTCTCTTTATTCAAACTTACAACAAGCATTATCAACTCAGCATTCAATGCTATTATACATTGAATTCTCCAGTGCTTACTGTTCCACGGTTTGCATTAAATTTTCAACACAGACTTAGATCTTTGACCGCTGATCTCAAACTGCAATTCGATTCAAAACTTCCATTGAATCGCTACTGCAAACGCTATCCTTCGATTAAACAAGGTCGCTGCTGCAAACACGGTCTTTCACAAATCGATGTCAATTTTCCAAACAAATCATTTTTATGTGGTAGCATGGATCGAATACAATCAGATCCGCTCTTCCTCCATTGTGAAACAGAATCGGAACTCCATCAACATTCAAGCTCGACATTTCATGAAATCGACCTTCTATACAACAATATTTCCATAAATTTTCATCGATAGCAAATGCAATTCAAAATTAAAACTTCACTTACCCAGAAATCGGTTGCACATTCAATCACTGGTTGTTCAGTGTTACATATCTAGAGGACCATTCACGTGGTTTATTAATTTTGCAGATCGATTCTTCCTGCACTAAGGTAAGCCATGATTCATCACTACGCAATCTACTATTGAGCCAGCGTTTCATGTGTTCATCATTCTAGTTATAGCGTCCAAAATTTACAGAGACGGTTAAAAAAAAACATTCAAACCTGAACTCTCGCAAAGATATACAATAACGCCCTCAGTAATTAACCATTTACTAATACAGAAGTTCTTTCTCCTTGAAATCGATCCACAGAGATTTTACATCTGCCACTTCAATCTATTTAATGCAGATTAATAGATAAACGCTGGAATTCAAAAATGTAATTATTTGTTGCTTCTTGAATAAACCATTCATTTTAGGATTCAATTGAATCTCAAATCGATATAAAAAACCAGTGAACTCAAGGAACAGTCCCAAGTCAGTACCAATTCTATGCCTTCCTTATTCAATCAATGCTATATATATACATCTGAAACATTGTTTTCATAAAAACAAAAGGAGACTACTTACAAACTTATCTTTGGCCTGATATTCGACACTGATGGCCCTTTACAAACTGCCCGAAGGCATCTAATCAAAAAACCTCTCACTCTCTACTCACACTAACTCAATGTGTTTTTCTCTCAAAACCCCCTCCTATTTATACAAATTTAAAAATGATCTGATTAAATGCTTAATCCCCTTAATATCTCAATACCACTAAAATATCTCAACAAATCCTATCATCTAGAATCTTATCCCTTTATATCCTTAACTACCCAAATTCTCTTATATCCTTTTATAAATAAAAATATATTTACAAATCCTCACTTTCTCCTATTTTATTTAAATTAACAAATTAATTAATTAAAATATTAAAAATTGTCACACCCCCTTTTATAACATATTTACAAGTAAAAAGGATTGATATAAGTGGGGATGGTGATTTCTAATCCTATTTGATTATTTGCACTAGATGCATTGATTTTAGTGTAGATATTTATTTCTAATGATATTTGATTACTTGCACTAGATGCATTGATTTTAGTGTAGGTGGTGATTTCTAATACAATTTGATTGCTTCCACTGAATTTGTTGATTTCAATTTAGATGTCAATTTATAATTATATTTGATTACTTGCACTAGATGAATTGGTTTCAATGTAGATGATTTCTAATCCTATTTGATTGTTTGCACAAAATGCATTGATTTCAGTGTAGATGGCGATTTCTAATCCTATTTGATTTCTTTGAGTAAATGCATTGATTTCAGTGTAGATGTTGGTTTCTAGAGAGAGAGAGAGTGAGTGATAAGGAAGATGGAGAGAGAGGGAGAGAGAACAAAAGGAGGAAAGAGAGATATTAGCGGGGGAGAGGGATTGAAGGGGAAGATATAGATATAGATGGAAGGTGAAGAGAGGGAAGAAGAGAGAGATGGGGAGAGGGGGTGATTGACAAAGAGAATGATATATATGGAGTGCAAGAGCGTGTGTGTTTAGGGGGGTGAGATAGAGAGACAAAAAACAAGAGATGGAGGGGGATATAGATATGGATGGAGGGTGGAGAGAGGGAAGAATATTTTTTGCACTAGATGGATTGATTTAAATGGAGATAGTGATTTATAATCCTATTTGATTATTTGCACTATATGCATCGATTTTAGTGTAGATATTTATTTCTAATGATATTTGGTTACTTGCACTAGATGCATTGATTTCAGTGTAGGTGGTGATTTCTAATACTATTTGATTTCTTGCACTGGACGTGTTGATTTTAATTTAGATGTTGATTTATAATTATATTTGATTGCTTGCACTAGATGCATTGATTTCAATGTAGATTATTTCTAATCCTATTTGATTGTTTTCACTAAATGCATTGATTTCAGTGTAGATGGCGATTTCTAATCCTATTTGATTGCTTTGAGTAAATGCATTGATTTCAGTGTAGATGTTGGTTTCTAATCTTATTTGATTGCTTGCATTAGGTGCATTGATTTCAATGTAGAAGTTATTTTCTAATCTTATTTGATTGCTTGCATCAAATGCATTGATTTTAATGTATATGTTGATTTATGATTTGATGTAATTGGATATATGACAGTACACTAATTTTAATGCGATTGGATTAACAATATGCACTGATTTTAGTGTAGGCACAAAACGTTATTGACAATGTACATTGATTTTTGTTTTATAGTAATTTAAACTATTAATATTGGAGAGCAAGAGAGACAAGGTATCATGTTTACTACAACAACTCGAGCTAAAGATTTAAATGGTTTGTGATTTAAATTTTATTTTTCATACAATCGATATGAAAATATAACAAAACTAATAAGGGTGGCAATAAGAATAGTAGAACAAAATAGTTTGAGATTGATCACAATGAAGATTATTTGTAACATGAGTACATTCTTATTATTCACATTTTCTATCTTTCAACACTATTATTGTCACTTTGCATTCAAAAAAAAATTTCATCATTTTTCATCATTATAGTTATTTACAATATTTATCATCTCAACGAACTGAGGTAACAGAGAAAATTTAAAATTAAAATGACCAAGTTAATCTCAGAAATATTTAGCATATTTTAAGTGATTATATTAATATTTGATATATTTACATATTATTGATAAAATTAATCATATCTTTGATATATTTTCCTTGGCAGCACACGAATTAAACCAACCTATATCCATCTTAACTCTAGATCTATCAAGCGCCGAGAGAGATCAAATCTCTCGAGGTGCAAACCTTTCCTCAAGTTTTGCACTCAAAAAAGAGGTTTACACCTCGAGAGATTTTATCCCTTTCGGTGCTTGATAGATCCGGAGTTAAGATGGATCTAGGTTGGTGGGTATTCCAAAAGTAGAATATTCATTCCCCTTAACCTAGACCTTAATCCGATTTCCCTGAAACCCTTAAATCCAAGATTCATGGTCGATTCGCAAGAAATCCTACGTGGTAACAATTTGATGATAATGTGATTTAATCTCTATATATTAATAGTTATAAGTGCTGGAAGCTTTCGATAAGTGGGATCACTATTAATTATGTTTCCATGAGATTTATGCGACTCACATTTTGAGTAAACCACTTGGCCCATTCATTTATTTTTACATGCAACGAAATTCTACATTACTAAAGCTCTTCTTTATAATCAATTAAATCTTATCAATAAATTTACATAATACGTAATCAAAACAAGTTCAGTTTCCTAAAATTTTGTTCCTATGATAAATCTTCCAACTTGATGCGCAATTTTGTGATGCCTAGGCCAACACAATTTTCGGCAGATTTGATCCTTTTCCGAAATTACAATAATTTTTGTGTTACAATACCCTTTCCTAACCTTTTGTGGGTTTAAAACCATTGGCTTAGGAATTGTGTCAGAGGGATTAGAAATTAAAAAAAAAAACACTTGCCGTAAAAGGAAAATAGATGAGCACAATTCCAGCACAAATAACACACGAAATCATGAAATGGTATGGAAAGAAGATTAAATTTAAGGGAAATTTTTGGCATAAAGAAATCACAAAATCACGAAATGGTATGGAAAGAAGATTAAATTGAAGGAAAATTTCGGCATAAAGAACTCATGAAATCACGAAAAGGTATGGAAGATTAAATTTGAGGGAAAATTTCGAAAAAGCCCTATGATTTGAAAAGGAAAAAAAATTGATAAAACATAAAGGTTTAGAGAAAGAAGAAAGCTCCATTGCCACTAGAGCCCTAACAACAACAAATGGAGCTGATGAAAATAAATAAAAACAACCCTAAGACTTTGAGAAATTATATCATCCCTTCAACTTAGTTTTAATTAAGGGTTTTAATGTCCTACAATTCTAATAACAAGAGATATCTAAAATTTAAATTTAAAATAATTATTTTAAATAAATATTATAATATTATGCATGTATATAATAATATAATATTTTGGAGAGCTCATATATATGGAAGTAAGATGCGTAGAATAATTTAAAGTAAAAATAAGAATTACAACTAATAATTTTATTTTATTTTTTAATAAAAGAAATGTAACCTATAAGTATTAGTGGACACTAACATAAAAAAATCTAAGGGTCCACCAGAGTTGAAATCTTGCTCTGATACCATATGTAACAACTTCAAAATTTAACATGCAACTAATTATATCAAATATGCAATTAATAATCAACACAAAATCTATTCAACTAATTAGAATAGAATTTTCAGAAAAACCTGAGCAGAGACGACTTACTTGTAGTGACGATATTCCTTATTTGTGCTTTCAGATTTGAATGCTATTTGAATCTTGCTAACCGCAACAAAGTTTTGGGGATGACTCTCCACCCAACTGTAGGCTCAGCTGCACATAATCTTTCTACAAATAGCCACTCTGAGCCCTCAATCAACGTACTACTGCCACGGAATACTTTGTCTTACAACACTTTTCTCCCAAGAGAATGGATGAAGGAATGATGAATCTCAACTTAATCAACGTCTATTAAATAGACCAAACAATGGAAATGGAACCACATGCACACATTCCTTGTGTCAACATGCAACCTTTATTTCTTTATTTCAAGTTTTATTTAATTTAATGTTTCTCTTAATTTACTCTTTCTTATTTTATTCTATTTTACTTTTTGTTGAATTTACTTATTTTTACTATTTTCTTAGTTCAACTCTTACTTATTTTTTTTTTTTTACTTTTCTTAACTTCACTTATTTTTAATATTTTTATAATTTACTTTTATATATTTTTATTTAGAACTCGAGTTTATTATTTACTATTTTATTTATTTATTTATTATTTATGAGGTATTTACTATTATTTACTTATTATTTAATAATATTATATTATAATATATTATTTATTATTTTTATTATTATTTATGGGACATTACATACCCCTCTTTAAGGAACTTCGTCTCGAACTTAAGTTTTATTATTTACTATTTTATTTATTTATTAATATTATTCACTTTATTATTTATTATGTATTTACTATTATTTACTTATTATTTATTTACTATTATTTAATAATATAATATAATATAATATTATTTAGTTATTATTTATTATTTATATTTCAAATTCCAAAGAAGAGACAACTTACCTGTAGTGATGATATTCCTTACTTGTGCTTTCAGAGTTGAACGCTTTTTGAATCCTTCTAACCGCAACAAAATTTTGGAGAGAACTCTCCACCCAACCGTAGGCTCAGCTACACATAATATTTCTACATTTGGCCACCGAGTCCTCAATCAATGTACTACTACCAACGAATCGTTTGTCTTTCAAAAATTTTCTCCCAAGAGAATGGATGAAGGAACGATCAAGAGAATGAATGAAGGAACGACGAATGAATCTCATCTTCCTCAACCTTTATTAAATAAACCAAACAACGTAAGGGAACTGCATGCACACATTCTCTGTGTCAACATGCAACTTTTATTTCTTTATTTTAAGTTTACTTAATTTAATGTTTTTCTTCGGTCAACTCTTTCTTATTTTATTCCTTTTTACTTTTGTTAACTTCACTTATTTTATAGTTTACATTTACATATTTTTATTTAAAACTCCAATTTATTATTTACTATTTTATTTATAACTCCAATGTATTATTTACTATTTTATTTATTTATTATTATTATTCTCTTTATTATGTATTTACTATTATTGAATTATTATTTATTTAATAAAATTATATTATATTATATTATTTATTATTTATTATTTTTAATATTATTAGGGGACATTACATGCTCCTCGTCTTTAAGGAAATTCTTCCTGAAGTTAAGTTGAATCATTTAAAATTTTATTTATTTAGTTTATTACTTCACGTTTTCCCAACACCCTCTGTTGAACTAGTATAACCAGCAGTCATCGGAAGTTTCCACAACACCCTTGAAATCTCAAGAATCTTTGTCCTCTTTCCCACTTTTGGAACTAGGCATAAGCCTCATCAGTCTATACCATATCCCAAGGCTGGCCCCGGCTTGAGCCCGACTCAGACCTCATTTGCCCCAAGGTAGGCACCTGGCTCAGTATTCCATCCAACATTACTCCAGGCATCTCGCAAGGCTGACCCACTCCCTCCACAATCATCAAGGTGCACAACACCAGGCATCAAAGTCCTTACACCCCTTCCAGACTTCGACATCCCAATCTAATACCAAGAACTTGGCCTACAATATCATACACTTAGCCTCCTCAAGATCGTCCCATAGCCCCTCAAGAGCTATCCATCAGTTATACAAGACAAAGGAACCACTGGCATATGTAGTGTTGATTGAGTTTGTCCCCATCCCATATGGTGTTACATATTATCCTTCGTAGGTATGGGATCCCACGAGATCATCAAATAATCCGGCCCTCTCGGCCCATTTATGGAGTTCCTGTCAGTCACCACATCTCAACATGCATCCAATGCATTAGTTATTATCATAACATCATAGAAAATAATTCACATGCCAACTCTTTCATTTCATCATGATAATATAAAATCATTGTTAATAACCACATTCTAAATGGTAAAGAGTTTCATAGTCATGCATGTCACAAAATATGTATTGATTCCACGTGCTTCACATCTTGAAATACCATCATAAGTTATAACATCAAGATATATGAATCATGACATCACATAATAAATGAACAAAATGTCAAAATACATCATATCATAACATCATTATCCCTATGCATATCTTATCCATCATTAGCATACAACATCATTATCATAGAAAATAAATAAATAAGCACCAAATATGCATCATCCACCTCTCATCAGAATTATATCCATTTACCGCATACCATCATATCATGAAACATAATTAAATGAGAATCATCTCAACACTTATCAAATATAGAACAATAATACACTATAAGGATTCTTATCATGAATTAATTTCATTTACTTATATAAACAATGAATATTAATTATGAATTAAGATTATTCAACATCCCTCTAGGATCTATGTTTTATGCATATTGTGCTTATCCACATTTACACAAGATCATTCTTATTTAAGTCTTATGTTATTCTTAATCCACTCGCATGAGGGCTTGCTATCCCCTAGTGTTTTATCCCACTCACATAATTGTCATTATTCATCTTAAAGTATTTTCTTGTGTCATCAAGTTCCCACTTGATTTATTTTATTGTAGATTCACCCATGTTCAAGTTGGACTAGGGATTCTTCCACCTTAATTTTCACTCATTAAATACCATCTTTAGAAACATAAGTGCTTGAAATCAGTACTACCATTATCATCCAGGAAAAGGTTTTGTACGCCTAATTCGCTTAGCAGTAACTTCAATACTAATGGCACAACTTGATAAGTTGTTCTATATGAAGTCCCATTCGATCATCAATCCACACATGAAATAATAAATGTTGCTCCAATCTTCATATAGTTTTTATTCACATCAACACCCTCCTTTACTATCACTAATCTTGCACTTGCTATGAAATACTACCTTTATGCTATGGTATTTTCTTTTTTAAGTTTACAAAATCCTTGTAATTTCTAATTTCTCTTCTTCATTGCCATCATAGAAGCACTCATGATTTGATTACATCTAAAATCTAATGTCCTCATATTGCCTATAATTCCTTAAAATGATCGTCATGATTATCCTGATCATTTAAATTCATTGGTTGATTAATTATATTTCCTTCTTGGTAGGAATAATATTTATTTATAGTTTACATTTTTACTTATTGTGTTCTATATGAAAATACTTGTAGGATTCCACAGCTAAGTTCCACAGGGATATTTATTCATTTGTTACCTCAAGATTGTTAAGGGATATTTATTCATTTGTCACCTCAAGATTGTTAAGTTATTTCATCTTGAATATTCATAAATCTAAATCTTCAATCATGTCCTTTTTTTTAGAAGCTACTACTTTTGGTTGATTTCTTCTACTTATTTATGGAATTCTCACTCACTCACCTTAAGTATCTTTCTATTACTCATTTCAATTCACTTCCTCATTCTATGTTGGTCATAGTTTTGAGGGCTACCATTTGTTAGCTTCATTACAAAACCTACAAGTTCATGCTTTTCCTTTATTTCATAGGGTAACTTTATAAAAATCTACATTGCTAGAATCAACTTAGAAACTTTACTTCTTTTCTTAACATTGTTGTCTATTTATACTTCATATTACATTAGATCATTCTAATAATTATTGTTTCGACTTCAATTTATGTGTATTATTGGAAAATTGTATTGGTGTTCTCTCAAAATGATCAAGTTCCTTATCATTCTCCCCCTCTTGAAGAGGCAACATCCACATAACAAGGTTGAGCAATTAACTAAACATGAAACTATTCATCATGACTTAAGCTAATTATATTTCAATGCACATATCTTATTTAACACATTAAGTTATATCATTACGACTATAATAGTCATGCATATAAAATATGAAAATATAACAGTCATGCATATAATGTTCATACATTTAATCATTAATTGTGCTTATCTCTAATATGAAAAAATATATAAAATAAATCTAGATAAAAAAACAATAACTATATATGATAAATCATATAAAATATAATCTCTTAGTAATCCATATTTCCTATTTATATAATCACTCCCTTTATATTTAATACATAAAAAAAATTCCTTTCAAAATCAAAATTCCCAATACTTCTAAATATAGCAAAATGGTATATATATATATATATATATAACAAAAAAAATCATTTAGTTACTCTATACAATTTATCCACCTTTTTAAAGCCAAACACTCACAATAATAAATTAAAAAGGTGAATATTGTTGAATTTCTCTATCTTATATTAAATTGCTTATAACAACTTGAAATTTAGATTACTACTATCCTAATAAACATGTCTTTTGTAATTCTTAATAAATATGTCTAGTGATAAAGCATTTCTATATGAAATATGGCTTGTGTGATCCATAGTTTGTATAAAGATATCTTTAGGTAAAAATCACATAGCAAAGAATTTGGTCAAAGCATTTTGAACCAACTAGTGTGGTTCATCTTCACGACCGATGAGAAATCAGATCAAAGAATTCCACTATAAATAAATGAAGAGAAGGGTGGCCGTTGGATGGAAACGACTAGTTTGACCCAAAAAAAGGGAAGGTCATAGATATTGGAATAATGGATCATTAGTGAAATATTAAATAATTAAAGTTGTTGTTTTTATTGAGATATTTATGGAGAAATTAGTGGAATTATAGATGAGATATTTGTGGATGATTGTTGAGATAATTATGGAGTGATTTGGGGAGTTATTGATTCATAAATTTGTGGGGATGAAAAATCCCAACATCTCTCCTCATGTATAAATATATATCTATGTTAATAAAATTTAATTAATATTGTTGTGTGAAAGCTGTGTACATTATTGGTAAATATTTTTATACTCTGTAATTTATTTTTACTGTACTGTTTATTTCATTTCGTATCAGAGCCATTGCCTAAACCAAAGAATTTGTAAAATGTGTAATGACTTGGAGTGTTGAATTCCCTCTTGCATGGAGGAATAATATGCGTGCAATATATGCGTGCAATGAAGGAGAAGCGTGAATCCCCTTATGAGAGTTGTAAAAAAAAAAATCTATGCAAAGCATTAGTGCCTAACTGTATCCATCATTTGAACTTTTAATTTGTATTCCATGACTATGTTCCTTTGTATAGCAGATCTGTATCAGGGTTGCGTGGAGCATTTGCCAGGAGACTTGTGTGCTAAGACTTCTGTCTAGATCTGTGTTGGAGATAATCTTGTTGAATTCTGGCTGCAGTTGTTGCACCTACATGCGTGGAGAGTTCTTGGACCTGCATGCCTCCGAATGCGTTGAGAGTTCTTGTACCTGGGTGGGTACCTTTTGTTGTGGAGATTTTTAAACCTACATTAAAGGAGAAACGTTTAAATTAACGTGGAGGAAGCTCACGTCGATGCTGTGTGGAGTTTAGTACATGAAATGAAGCTTTTTTTTAATGCATTTATTTTTAATACGCCTGCAATTGGGGATCGAATGATGTTTTAAATAGCACGTGGAATCACATGGGTGATGTTTTAAATATTAAATTGTCATACTGTAAGTAAAAATAAAATCTACGGAAGAGTGAGTCAACGTAAATTAGAGTTGGTGTTTCTTTGCTTGCTCATTAAGGTTGCTTTGGGGATCGAAATATTAAATACTCAAAGGAATGAAATTTAAAAGATTAAAGTTTGTTTTTGTGGTGATCGCGAAAGTGAAGTAGAGTGAGAATATTTTATTTCTTATTACGTTTTTAATGCACGGAGTGAATAAGAAGGAGAGAGACTTACCGGAGAGGTAAGAAAGTTGGGTTTTTATTGAATATTTTGGAGAAAGAAATGTTTAGTACTCTGAGAATTATTGTTAATTTGAGTTTGTATATGATATTATATATTTATGTTATCATAAATATTTTTGTAAAGGGTTTATCTTTTTTTTTATTGTGTTGAGATATATTTATTATACTCAAACATTAATAAAAAAATATATTTTGTGGTGGTGGTAACATTGGCTTTTGTCCCGGTTGAAATGGGACACATTGTGTTTATTGTGCACTTTCTTTCTCTAATTCTTTAAATCTCTCTTACTCTTCACATGGAAACAAGTGGTATTGTATTGCCTAAACTTGTTGGCACAAACTACTTTTATTGGAGAAAACATATGCAACCTATATTCATCACTAAATATTTATGGGAACTTGTAAGTGATGGATACACTATGCCATCTCTTGATGAATTCAAAGCATTAAGTGATGATCAAAATAAATCCCTTAAGGAACTTATTAAGAAATATAATGAAGCACTTTCACTTATAGGAAGCGCTCTTGAAGAATCTATATTTCCAAGAATTAGTGGTGCAATATCATCTAAAGAAGCATGGGATATCTTGAAGAATACATATGAAGGTGTTGTTGTAGCTAAACTGCAAACATTAAGGAGGAATTTTTAGAATTCCCATATGCAAAGTAATGAATCCATTCATAATTACATCACAAAAATGCAAGATCTTGTTAATCAGATAAGGTCATTAGGTGAAGATGTTCCAGAACGAAGGCTAATTGAGAAGTTTTAAAGAAGTGTTCTTCCTAAGTTTTAGATGGTCACTATTAGTATTATGGTCTCTAAAGATTTATATACCATGAAAATTGATGAATTAAGTGGATTATTTTTAACTGTTGAAGAGAATCAACCATATGAGCTAGTAGAACATGCCTTTTCTGCAAATCAAAGAGGAATAGGAAGTAGTGGTCTATCATAATCAGAATCAAAACAGAAATCAAAAAAGTTCACAAGGAAATGCATCACCTTTGAGAGGTAGAGGTACGAATCCCAATCAATTTAGAGGAAGAGGAAGAGATGGATCTCGTGGAAGAGGACAAGGAAGTGATGGAGGTAGAAATGGAGGAATAGGTGGAGGATCACAATGTTATTATTTCCAAAAAATTGGCCATCTTGAAAGAGATTGTTATGAAAAAATGCGAGATATGGAGCGAAAAAGTGTTAATAAAGTTGTTGAAGAAACTAGGAATGATAAGTTATTCATCTAAATTTTGATGGCACAGTGAAGAAAGTGAAGTATGGTATATTGATTCAGGATGTTCGAGTCATATGACATCTCAAGAGGAGTTGTTTACCAAAATTAATGACAATTATTATGGTAAAGTTGTATTTCATAATGATAGTGTTTCTGAGGTGAAAGGGAAAGGCACAGTTACAATACCAACATTACATGGAAAAAAGAAGTTAATTGATGACACTTTGTTGACACCAACATTGAAGAAGAATCTACTTTCTGTAGGAAAGATGATGGAGAAAAACTACACGTTAGTGTTTGATAATAAATAATTCCTAATCATGCATAAGTTAAATAAATATGTGGTTGTAGCAAGAGGTGAAATGACCGAAGAAAAAAATTTCAAACTCTCTTTTGATTCAAGTAATTCACAAAGTTTGAATAGAATAGAAGAATAAAATAGTAAGCTTTGTCATTATAGGATGGGGCATCTGAATTTTCAGAGATTGGTGTTGATGAGAAAGCAGGACATGGTGAATGGTCTTCCTCATATCAATTTGGATGATAAAGTATGTGAAGGATGTATTTTTGGGAAACAACACAGGGAAAATTTCTCTGACAGAACATGGAAGGCTAGAGAAGGTCTAGCATTGGTGCATTCAGATTTGTGTGGTCCAATGGAGATTGTGTCTTTTGGAAAGGCACATTATTTTCTCACTTTCATTGATGATTATTCTAGGAAGACTTGGGTGTATTTTCCACAAGAGAAGTCTAAAGTGTTTTCTCATTTTATTG
>CM076575.1:1887480570-1887680329 GCA_034641835.2 Pinus albicaulis | reverse complement strand
TACTTCTTTGTTTAATTCAGTTTTGTTCATTTGCTTCAGTAGTTAAATTTAGATATATTAAACTGCTCATAACATCTTCTGTTGCCTTCGAAAGCCACAGCTAGACTGATGGTGAGGGATTGTATTATGAAATGTGTAGTTTAGTATTAGTTTCATTTCTACAAATTTAGATATATTAAACTGCTCATAACATCTTCAGTTGCCTCCGAAATCCACAACTGGACTGATGGTGAGGGATTGTATTATGAAATGTGTAGTTTGGTATTAGTTCCCTTTCTGCAAATTTAGATATATTAAATTTTGCATGACATCTTCAGTTACCTCCGAAAGCCACAGTTGGATTGATGGTGAGGGATTGAATTATGAATGTATGGTTTGATATTAGTTTACTTTCTACAAATTAGATATCAGTTACTCAAGTTGTTTATGGTTACTTCCAAAAATCATAGCTGGACTAATGATGAGGGATCAGAAGACAAGTTGATGTAATTTGATTTAGATTTACTTTATTACAACTTTTGGATTTCTTTCAGCATAATTTATTTTGTGTTTAGACAGCAGCAAGAATAGTTTGGTTTCATGCTCACTAGGTCACTGTTTTGATTCATTAGACTAGCAGCACCTTTTCATTTCAGCAGCATATTTTCATTTCCTTTCAAGTTTTTTCATTGTAAATTTCAAATTCCTTTTTAAGTTTCAGTTTGTTAAATCATTATAGAGGATATCATTTCCTTGAAAAAACATAACCATACTTGTTTTCATTTTAGAATTTCCATTTCATATTAGAAAACCAAAAATGACAAAAATTTAAGAAATAGGTTATCTTGCACATATAGTGCGCCGCACTTCATCAGCTTACGAATCCCGGATTGACAAATTAAATGCAGGAATTTAGGACACACTAAATTGACCAAAAATTAACCTTAACCTTAACCTAAACTTAACCTTATCTTAACCTTAACTATAACCTAACCCTAACCTTGTCCAAACATTAACCTTAAACTTAACTTTACCCTTAACCTAACCTTAACCTTAACCTTAAACTTGACCTTACCCTTAACCTTACCATAGCCTTAACCTTAACCCTTAACTTTAAGTTTACCCTTAACCTTGACTTTAACCTTAACCTTCCCCTAACCTTAACCTTAACCTTCCCCTAACCTTAACCCTAACCTTAACCTTCCCCTTAACTTTAACCTTAAACCTTAACCTTAAGGTTAAGTTTTGGTCAAGGTTAGGGTTAGGTTATAGTTAATTTTAAGGCTAGGGTTAAGGTTAGGGGAAGGTTAAGGTTAAGGTTAGGGTTAAGGTTATGGCTAGGCTAAGGTTAAGTCTAAGGTTAGCCTAAGGTTAGGGTTAGGTTAAGGTTAAGGTTAAGGTTAAGGTTAGGGTTAAGTTATAGTTAAGGTCAAGGTTAAGGTAAGGTTAAGGGTAAGGTTAAGGTTAAGGTTAGGTTAAGGTTATGGTTAAGGTAAGGTTAAGGGTAAAGTTAAGGTTAGGTTATACTTAAGGTTAAGGATAAGGTTAAGGTTAAGGTTAAGGGTTTGGTCAAGGTTAGGGTTAAGTTATAGTTAAGGTTAAGGTTAAGGGTTTGGTAAAGGTTAGGGTTAGGTTATAGTTAAGGTTAGGTTAAGGTTGGGTTAAGGGTAAAGTTAAGCTTAAGGTGAAGGTTGAGGGTAAGGTTAAGGTTAAGGTCAATGTTAAGGGTAAGGTTAAGGTTAAGGTTAGGTTATAGTTAAGGTTAAGGTTATGTTAAGGTTAAGTTAAGGTTAAGGTTAAGGTTTGGTGAAGGTTAGGGTTAGGTTATAGTTAAGGTCAAGGTTAGGTTTAGGTTAAGGTTAGGTAAAGGTTAAGGTTAAGGTTAATGTTAAGGGTTTGGTTAAGGTTAGGATTAGGTTAAGGGTAAAGCTAAGGTTAAGGTTAGTTTAAGGTTACGGTTATGGTTAAGGTTAGGTTAAGGTTAAGGTAATGGTCAAGGTTAGGGTTAGGTTAGGTTAAGGTGAAGGTTAGGTTAACGTTAAGGGTAAAGATATGGTTGTGGTTAAGGTTAAGGTTATGGTTAGGTCATAGTTAAGGTTAAGGTTAGATTAATTTAAGGTTAAGGTTAAGGTTAAGGTTAAGGTTACGTTAAGGGTAAATTTAAGGGTGGGGTTAGGGTTAAGGATAGGGTAGGGTTAGGGTTAGGTTAAGGTTAGGTAAAGGTTAAGGTTAAGGTTAGGTTAAGGTCAAGGTTAGGTAAGGGTAAGGTTAAGGTTAAATTTAATGTTTAGGTTAGGGTTATGGTTAAGGTTAGGTTAAGGGTAAATTTAAGGTTAAGGTTAGGTTAAGGTTAAGGTTAAGGCTACACGTATAGTCAGGTTAAGTTTAAGGTTAAGGTTAAGGTTAAGGTTATGGTTATGGGAAGGGTAGTGTTAACGTTATGGTTAAGGGTAAGGTTTTGGTTAAGGTTAGTGTTAGGTTATAGTTAAGGTCAAGGTCAAGGCTAAGGTTAAGGTTATGGGAAGATTAAGGGGTTAAGGTTAGGTTAAGGTAAAGTCAAGGTCAAGTTTAGGGTTAGGTTAAGGTTAAGATAAAGTTAAGGTTAAGGTTAAGGTTAGGGTAAATTTAAAGTTCAGGTTAATTCAAGGTTATGTTAAGATTAAGGTTAAGGTTAAGGTCAAGGTTAGGGTTATGGTAAGTTAAGGTTAAGGTTAAGGTTAAGGTTCACGTTAAGGGTAAGGTTTTGGTTACGTTAAGGTTAAGGTTACTTTAAGGTTAAGGTTAAGCTCTAGGTTAAGGTTAGGGTTAAGGTTAAGGTTAGGTTATGGTTAAGGTTAAGGTTAAGGGTTTGGTCAAGGTTAACCTAGACTCAAGGTTAGGGTTAGGTTATGGATAAGGTTAAGGTTAGTTTAAGGTAAATTCAAGGTTAAGGTTAAGGTCAAGGGGAAGGTTAAGGTTAAGGTTAGGTTAAGGTTAAGGTTAAGGTTAAGGGTAAAGTTAAGGTTAAGGTGAAGGTTAAGGTGAAGGTTAAGGTTAAAGTTAAGGTTAAGGTTAAGGTTAGGTTATAGTTAAGGTGAAGATTAAGTTTAAGGTTAAGGTTAAGGATAAAATTAAGGTCAAGGTTAGGGTTAGGTTATAGTGAAGGTTAAGGTTAGATTAAGGGTAAATTCAAGGTTAAAGTTAAGGTTAAGGTTAGCTTAAGGTTAAAGTCAAGGTTAAGGTTAAGGTTAAGGTTAGGGGAAGGTTAAGGTTAAGATTAAGGTTAAGGTTAAAGTCAAGGTTAAGGGTAAAGTTAAGGTTAAGGCTATGTTAAGGTTAAGGGTTTGGTCAAGGTTAGGGTTAGGTTAAGGTTAAGGTTAAGGTTAGGTTAAGGTTAAGGTTATGGTTAACCTTCATCTAATCTTTAACCTTAACATTCCCCTAACCTTAACCTTAACCTTAACCTTAACCTTAACCTTCCCATAACCATAATCTTAACCTTGACTTTACCCTTAACCTAACCTTAATGGTTTGGTCATGGTTATGGTTAAGGTTAAGGTTACGTATTTATTCAGATTAAGGTTATAGTTAAGGTCAAGGTCAAGGTTAAGGTTAGGTTAAGGTTAACCTTACCTTTACCTTAACCTTACCCTTAACCTTAACCTTGGCCTTGACCTTAACCTTACCCTTAACCTTATCTTAACCTTAACCTAGCCTTAACCTTAACTTTATCCTTAACCTTACCTTAACCATAACCTTAACCTTAACCTTACCCTTAAGCTTATCTTAAGCTTATATTAACCATAACCTTGACCTTGACCATAACTATAACTTAACCCTAACCTTGACCAAACCCTTAACCTTAACCTTCACCCTTAACCTTAACCTTAACATTAAGTTTAACTTTAACCTTCCCCTAACCTTAACCCTAACCATAACCTTAGCCTTAACCTAAACCTCAACCTAACCTTAACCATAACCTTAACCTTAACTTTACCCTTAACCTAACACTAACCTTACCCAAACCATACTAAACCCATAAACTTAACCTTAACCTTAACCTTAACTTTACCCTTAACCTTACCCTTAACCTAACCTTAGCCTTAACCTTAAACTTAACCTGACTAAACCCGTAACCTTAACCTTAACCTTAACCTTAATTTTACCTTAAATATAACCTAACCCTAACCTTGACCAAACCCTTAACCTTAACCTTAACCTAAACCTTTACCCTAACCTTAAACTAACCTTAACCTTAACCTTAACCTAACCTTAACCTTAACTTTACCTTAACCTTGAATGTACCCTAAACCTAACCTTAACCTTAACCTTATCTTAACCTTAACCTTAACCTAACATTAACCTTAACTTTATCCTTAACCTTAACCTTAACTTAGTCTAACCATAAACTTAACCTAACCTTAGCCTTAACTTTACCCTTAACCTAACCTTAACCTTAACCTTAACCTAACCCTAACCTTAACTTTACCCTTAACCTAACCTTAACCTTAACCTTAACCTAACCTTAACCTTGACTTTACCCTTAACCTTAACCTTAACCTTACCTTAAACTAAATTTAAAATTAACTTTAACTTAACCTAATCTTATCCTTAACCTTAACCTAATCTTAACCTTAACCTTGAATTTACCCTTAACCTTAACCTTAACCTGACTAATCCGGTAACCTTAACCTTAACCTAACCTTAACCTTAACCTTAACCTTAACTATAACCTTAACCTGACTAAAACCGTAACCTTATCCTTAACCTAACTAAACTCGTAACCTTAACGATAACCTTTAACCTTACCCTAACCTTAACCTAACCTTAATCTTAACCTTAACATTACCCTTAACCTAACCTAAATATAACCTAACCGTTACCTTAACCATAACCTTAACCTTGACCTTATCTATAACCTAACCTTAACCCTACCCTTAACGTAATATTAACCTTAACCTAACCTTAACCTTAAGGGTTTGGTCAAGGTTAGGGTTACCTTCACCCTTACCCTTACCCTTAACTATACCCTAACCCTAACGTTGACCAAACCCTTAACCTTAACCTTAACCTTACCCTTAACCTTAACTTGACTAAACCCATAACATTAACCTTAACCTTAACATTAACCTTACCCTTAACCTTAACCCTAACCTTACCCTTAACCTAAACTTAAACTTAACCTTAACCTTAACCTTATATTAACCTTAACCTTTGTTACACAGCATTTTGTCACCGTCCCTGCAATCCCTCGTCCCATACATTGGAGGACTATTCCTATGGCCTGTGAACAGTAAAATGTCCTAAAAATACCTTGATGGTATCCTTCTACATAAGGGAAAGAATTTTGTTAAAGAACATTTCCTCTGGAAAACCCTAAAAACCCATGTTTTGGCATTAGCGCCAATAGCCAATTCATCCCTCGCACCAATGGGGAAAATGCACACTAGTGGGCATGCCAGCTGGCACTCTGTCCCTGTGTTACACCTGTGCCAAGCCTATTAAGGAATGTTTTTAACAATAGAAGGTAGAATTTTGATTCTAACAACTTCAGAATGGATCATTAAAATGAGGTTGGGTTGTTTATCTCTGGATCTCCCTGGTTAGGAAGTGGTTTTCCACCTCTTGTGGAACCTTCCTAAGAGATAGGACTCTCCCCCATGATTATAGGGAGCCTAACCTCTCCTTATCTCTCTATAAAAGCCTGCCCTCTCCATTTGCTAGCTAGCTAAACATTTGGGAAGAAAACTATAGTTGAGTGAGTATTGAAAGCAGAGCTAAGGATAACCCCGTAAGAGACAGAGACTTGTCTGAATTCCCGACGAGCTTTGTGAGACACGCTCCACTGGAAGCCCTGCCAAAGGAAGAACGCGACGTTGGAACTCGGTTATAATCTTTCTTTCACATTTTAATATATGCTCGACTACATTATTGGTTACACTATTGTATTTCTTATTTGTTTAATGAAATTTAGTTCAATCCTTTCTGACTAATTGATAGTTACATATTTGAAATATTACGTTGTATGCCGTCATTTATTCTCTGCGTGTGTACAGGTGTCTGAACGCGGTGAGCGGAAGGATTGTGATTTGTCAAGCTAGGAATGGGAAGCAACACTTATTCTTCGACAACAATAGCGTAGGACTTGAGGTATGCTATCTATCATAGCTTTGTCTTTTGTAACTAGGAATCAGTATCGTATCATGTTTTGTTTGTTGCTAGACCCACTCTAGGGCTAGTGGGATCGCCTCTGTCTGCAGAGGGGATTTACCTCTTAAAAAAATTGGTGACTCTACTAGGGAATAGTGGGAGTTGGTCCTTCCTCCATTGGTTTGTTTTTTGACTTTTTTTTTTATTAGTCTGCTTTTCTGGTTCACCTTCCTTGGTGTTAAACCACTGTTCAGCCCCCAAAAGACCCGATCTAGTCTTTGTTTGTCCATTTTTATCATTTTTCAAGGGTAAACTTAATTGGCGCGGTTATACCTCTGATAGTCACTCCAATTGGAACTAGTTGCTAGTTAGGCACCCATGCCATCCCCTGTTTGGCGCAGATTACAGTCAAACAGGTGCGCCAACCTTTCTTGGTTTTAGGGTTTGCCTGTTCTTTGGCTCTATGAGCTTGACTTTTGGTCCTGGGTTGTTTTTTCTGATTGATTGAGTGCTTTGAAGTCATTTTTTACTGTGTTTAGCTCTTTTCCTCTGATTGTTTACCCTTTTCTGTCAGTTTTTCATTTTAGCCGTAGGGCCTCTAGGTGCTTCAGTGTACTGAGCCTCCCATGGGAGTTTTGGGTCTTTGCTTTCCCGGTCAACTTTGTTTTTTCTTCTTTGCATTCATATTGCTGAATCCCATTGAATCATTGTGTTTATTGAGTGATTGTTCTCTCTTTCATTCAATTTCGCTTTCTGATGCTCCAAGCCTAGATCACACGATTTGTTTGAGTCTCTTTCGAGATTCTTCTTCTCTTTGAGGGATTTCGTCATTGGTTTGAGTCTTGATTGCATTTGTTTGATTTGAGTGAAAGCTCTCTCTTTATCATTCTCAAATTAATGTTTTCATTAGTTTTTCATTTATTTAGTGCATTTGCTCTAATATATTGAAAAATACAAAAAAAATCATTTGCATTTTTTTATTAGCATAGTGGAAATTGAAAACTTTTACGCATTACTAGCATTGTATAATTCTAGAGAAAAGTTTTCTAGTTTCATTAGCTTGCATTGAAAATAGTAGTGGATGTTTTTGTGTGTTCATTTTTCCATCATTTGAAAGATCTCAACTCTCCCGTAGATAGCTCTTCATTGAACAAAATGATATTTTGCAGCATGTAGTTTGCATATAGAGGTTTTATGAGATCCAAAATTCAATAGGGCCTTGAAATCGAAACATAAATTGAAGATTAACTTTAAAATTTACTGAATTAATGTATGGCAGCATTGAAACATAACGAAACATCTAGTAGTCTAAGGTAGAGATGTGTTCCGACGTCTTTAAGCCTAGTAGCTATTGCTCGCCTTCTGGCTTTAGATAGTGCTAGTACGGGCTTGTGCTCCCTGTACCATTGCATATATAAAGGGAGACCCCATTAGGTTGCAAATCCTTTATCCGTAGGAAGCCGAGTCTGCCACCTTTTACCCGTGATACACCGAACACAACATTCGAAGAGATTACCTGCTCATATGTTAAGTCCTTGGTTGATTTCTCTTTCATTTTTACTAAGGTGTATATGGTAGTTCATGGATATCTGGTACACCCATTTACCTAGATTACCAGAGCAATCACTTTGATCTTTACTGACTCCCTAAATTTGAAATTATCATCAAGTGCTTGTCCTTTCACGCTTGTTTCGAAACTGAAAGTGATAGAGTCATATTTTACTCATTTCTAGACTCTTAAAACATGAAACAGTAAAATTTCCAGTTTCAATGTGGTAAAATTAATCACCTACGATCACACTTCCATTAAGAGATTTTTTTTTTCTTTTTCGGGCCTATTTTTTGTTTGCCTTGGTTTTTCCCGCGCGTCTCTATTTTTTATCTCTTCCTATTTTTTATATAGTCACAGTGGTAGAACCATCAGTTTCGTATACTGGTAGTCCTTATACAGATGATTCATCAGAGGTTTCTTAGTCCTCTGCTGAGAATCAACAGCCCATTGTATCTGAGTTTCCTGATGGGGGACCAATTATATCTGAACTTCCATTTGGAGGACCAGTTGAGTTCAATTAGCCCTTGTCCCAAGCTTGGTTTGGATTTGGAGTTGGGAAAACTTCCATCCTCTTACATCAGGATCACCCTTTTTGGCTGTTGTCATGCCTCCTAGTCCCCCTCGTCTTTTAGAAGATCTTACAGTAGGGTTAGATATGGACTCATCCAGTCCCACTCCTAGTGAGGGAATTCCTGCTTCTGGTGAATATTACCAGCTTTTTCCCGAAGAAATCCCTGAACCATCTATTCCGTCTTCACCTGGTTCATCGCTCACAACTGGATATAGGTCTTTAATTCAGGTCATGGCCACTATTGCCTCTATGGGAATAATGACTATGTCCAGGAATCTGACCATTCCCTCGTTAGGGATGTCGCCATCGACACCTCTCACGGCATATCCTTTTTTCACATCAGCACCTGTTAGACCTACTTTTTGCGTGGCTGCATCTACGTCTGCTATCACTACTTAGTCAACTAGGACCTCGTCAGTTCCTGAAGATGTTTATATAGCTTGTAGCATTCTAGAGAACATTTCTCCTGAGGAGTATCATATTCTTTATAGATGCCAATCTCTGAGGTTGGTCAATCCTCTCAAGATCTTAATCATCCTTACTTTTCCCATTATGGAGCAGATGGTGCCCTAATCTATGTATTTCCATATCAATATGATGAACATGGCAACCCCCTTCATTTTCCGGCTCCTCAGGCTTATCAGTATATTAATGGTTTTTTATCTACCCAGCCTGTGCAACCTTCTAATCAACAAGGGAAACCCTTTCAGGGACAACCTTTGTTTTAGTAAGTATATGCTTCTGGCCCACAAGGAAAACCCTTCTAGGGATAACCTTCGGTCCAAACAGGGTATGCATACGACCCGTAAGGAAAACCCTTACAAGGACAACCTTCCGTCCAGCAGGGATTATTTTATGACCTGCAAGGATGTCTTATAATCCTCAAGGTCAACCTCTGCAGCCTCACCCTGTGGTCCAACCAGGGCAACCCAAGGATCAGCAGGGTAACCAGGGTATCAGCCTGGACCTCCATATGGTCCTGGGGGAAAAACCCATCTGTCTCAGTCTCTGGTACAACCTCAGCAGCCTCAGTTTCCAATTGGTCAAAATATTGCACAGCCAAGGCCATCTTATGGTCCTGTCCAGGTCAACCTGGTTATCAGGCACAACCTGGCGCTCTCCCGCCATCAGGCCAACCTGCTCAATCAGGACAACCTGGTGTCCCTCATCAGCTAGGCCATCCTATTCAACTAGGACAACCTGCATAGCTTGTTAACCCTGCTCAGTGGCTAATATATTCAATGCCACAACCAAATCCACCTGTGTGCTCGACTTACCCAACTCAACAAGGTCCCACTTACCAGTAGCCCATTCGACCCCAAGGCAGCTATTACCTTCAAGGTCAGTTTCGACCGGCTTACAACCGACCTCAAGGTTCTGGTTATTACCCTCAACAGCCAGACTATACTTATACTCCGCAGCAAAATCCATACGCTACTCAATTGGGTCCCACGTATAATTAGAATCAATATCCTGGTTATCAACCCTCGTATCTTGGTTTTCAACCACCATATCAACCCAATTATCTGGCTTATACCCCCTATGGTCAGAATCCTCCAAGACAGAACAATGGGGGCAAAGTTATGCTCAACCAGGATGGAGTACAGGTATAGGTCCTTATCAGGGACATGGCATGCCTTTTAACCCTCAGTTACCTTTTCTCGCCACTTTGGAGTTACTGGATGTGTCCAAATTGACCAATGATCTGATTCTTCATAATCCATATTGGCCTCCAGTTCTGACGAAGGTGCCTAGTGATTTTCCTAAGTTTGAGGGAAAATCTAGAGAAGACCCCCAAGCACATGTCATGGCATACCACTTATGGTGTTCTTCAAATTCTTGGGTGGATGACTCGGTTCGTCTGCATCTTTTCCAGCGCACTCTCACTGGCGCTGCTGCTAAATGGTACATAGAATTTCCCTCTAATATTTTTCAAGATTTTAATACTCTAGCTAAGGGATTCCTGACACATTTCTAGTTACCGGTTTGTTACGAAGTCAGGAGGCATCTCCTGACATCTCTAAAATAGGACAAAGCCACTCATATTTCAGATAACATTCATGAATGGAGACGTCATCATTGTCTGATCAAATTTGACATTACCGATCAGCTTCTAACTCACTGGTTCACTACCTCCTTTGTTAATAATATTGCACAATAAATTGATATGGGGGAATGTGTAACTGAGGAACAAGCCATTGCTCGTGCCCAGTACCTTGATTTAGTGTACTCTCAGTCCGACATGTTATACGGCATCTTAACTGATGCCCCGTGACTAGGGACCTCTAAAGTGCCGAATACTCCATCAGTAGACGGTGTTATTGGTTTCGTCTCTCAGACTTCTCGCAAGTCTTCCAAAGGGAATCAGAAATCAAATTCTTCCAACAATTCTGCTCCTCCGACTACTCCAGGTTTTGGTAAGACCGCGGAGGCCGTCCAGGCCAATCTTGCAGACAAGACTTCCAAAGGGAAAAAGAAGGGCAAAGGCAAAGCTAAATTCGATTCCCCAAAACTAGAATCATCCAAACCACGTGCTGATGATGGTTCATAGCAGAAACCAAAGTACCCTTGCCTGATTTGTGATGAAGACCACTACACCAAAGATTGTCCTACTCGATTAGAGGTTAGTCAACTTCTTAAGGGCTCCAACGGAGCTCCGATAGTTCTTAAGGAACCTTTTCCATCTCAGCAGACCTAGATGGTTGAGCAGCCTTCGCCATCTGCACTTTTTAGGTCTCAGGTTTTCATGATTAATGGTGTTGCACCTGTTTCTATTGCCACTCTCGGTCAAAGGATTATGTCAGATCACGTCAGGCAGTCGGGAAGGAGGTCGTTGATTTCCCTCCTCCCCCACCTACCTCTAGCTCCCTAAAGATTGAAAGGCCCAATGCTGAACCTGTTATATGACCACCTTCCAAAAGTGTTCTCTGAAATCCTTCCTATAACCCTAATGGTCGTGCTACTCAACATTATAGTATTGTTGAGGATTTAGCGCAGACTCCATCTGTTGGAGTTTCCATGTTTTGGCCAGATTGGCAAGAACAAAATATGAGACAACATCAAAACCACTTTTAGATCCTAGGATCTAGCCTTCCTAGGTCTAGAGAGGGATCTCTCTATGATATGTCAAAGGTATATATGTCTTTGAAGTTCAAATGTTAAGATGTTAGGCTAGTTATAGGCACAAGGTTTGTTTGTTTGATTGTTTGTTTGGTTGCTGGTTATCAGGAAGGAAAGGTTAAATGTGGGACAAGAATGAGCAAAGAGGGATAAGGCAGAGGTGAAGTATTTCAGGAAGCATTCAAGACCATTGGGAAATGGAGTCAGGAAAGGATTTTCTTGCTACTCAATAGGCAGGCTTTCAATTGGGCTAGTCATCTAAAACATTGGATCTTAAAGATGACAGTGCGAGATGGAATGATAGGAGAGGAGAGACAATAAAGGTTTAGAACAAAAATTTAAAGACCAGCTGGTCACACAAGGATCCTAGTGGACAGGGCTAACTCTAATCCCCAGTGTTCCCAAATCTTCCAGCTAAATCCTTAACAAGAAAAATCTAAGAACATATTCATTTAACTCATATATCAGAGAGCAGGCAATAACATCCACTACACTGGTTAAATTATTTGAAATCAATTCTTAGATAACACATTCAGAAGAAAAACATTAATGGAAAGGAGAGAAGAAACATAGGGTACCTAACAAGGGTAAATCCTATGCAAATATTCTGATGCAAGCCAGTAGAAATGAAGTGAAATGAAATGAATTGAAACACAGAGATAGGAAAACATCACCGCTGCTTTAGATTAGGATCCAAAGAAATGTTCTTGTCATATTAAATAGCAATACCATTCAAGTACAACATTGCCAACAGCCGAATACTAAGTCTGAAATCATATTCCTCAGCCTATATTACAACTTTACACAAAGATTGTGTCTCAAAAGAAACTACTTGCAATTCTCTGATAACTGATCAACAACATTTACAATGAGTTTCTTCATGAATGTATAGCTCCAGAGGAGCAGAGAAGGTAGGTGAAGAAATAAATGAAGCATTAAAGACTCCAGAAGAGGAAGAAGGCCGAAGCCCACTCTGTATAAATTTTGTGCATTAATATAGGACACCCTTGGGTGAAAGAGTGGTCTTCGTCAGGTTTCCATTAACTCCAGGTATGCCTCTGATGTACATTGGATGCAGTGCTCTATAGTACTTCTAGTGATTTGAACAAAAATAAATCAATGATTCAAGTTTGCCATGATGTGTAGCTAATGTTGTTGATATCGTAGGAACGTTGTTTTTTGTCCTTTATGGGGAAAACATTCTGCTGGTGTACAAACCCTGATATACATGAATTTATGTGTGCCGTACCTCCATGTGATTCATGAAATCGCTGATCTGGTGCTTTGCCTTTAAATCCCTGTACTAAGGCTCAAAGCTCTTCATTAAACTGGTTTATCACTAGCTGGTATTTCTTTGCCGCTTCATAAATTTCTCGATCTGCAAAATCTGGGCTTTAATGGCACTGGATAAGTTTTCTGTGGAGATAGAACTGTCCTGGGATAATATTTATGCCGCCGCTACCTTTCCGAGTATTTCCATTGTAGTACCAGCTTCCAAATTCAACCTTCCCTACGCAACACGCCATTACAATAGTACAATATAACCATGGCGGTTTCACGCCTTTCTGGAACCCTGCAAAACACGAAAACAGGTTAAGAAAACAATGGGGGTGATGGATGCAGCGTGGATGATGAAAATGATCATGTAGCTAGTGAAATGGCGGAACAATGTAGAGGAATGATGGAGGGAAGCCTTGGTGAAGGTTGGTGGGGCACAGAGGAAATTTAAATGAAAAAACCTTAACAAAATTGACTTTTGAACAAATATATGCAATGAGATGGGCGGATGTATAGTGGATACACGTGGGGGTGACGTGGTGGGACCGAGCGATGGTAGAAAAGTCAACAGTGGGGAAAACAAATCTGGACCATTAGATCTCAAAGGAGATCGACGGTTGAAAATGCAGCGGAGGGTGATGAACGGTGGGCTAGGAGTACGGTGACCTTGGATTAAACCCCGTGCAACTCTGTGGAACGATGACCGTTGGATGGGCAAGGATAGATCTGACGGCTGACAGCGATATTGCTTCGCGTCCTATACCAAACGATAACGTGCGATGAGCAATCAGTTTTGAAACAGTGCCGCTGCCATGCGTCGCATGCTGAGTGCAATCGCTGGGCAATGGGAAAGTACCACCCGACCCCCATTAGCGGTGCGATAGATACCACCAGGTTTGTGAACAGTGTTTGCGACGGGGACCACCGGGACGGATGTACTGCGGACCGTCGGATCTGCGGGTAAATAGATGGCGATGGCATGATCGGGGTGATGAATGGGGTGAACAATGGATGCTGTGGGAGCCGCGATTGCCGTCCAATCTATACAATTGACGATTGAAACTACGTCCGATATCCATCTGCAGTAAGCGCCTTTCGGGCCAGCGCTCGGTTTCAGCGCCCAGGTCTCATGGAGAAAAGGCTGAGGGGCTAGCAGAAAGGGGATAAGGCCTACTATAATGTTAAAAGTAGGTTTCTAACCCATTTCGGTGCATTTTAAAGCCAAATGAGGGTAGCGATAGGGAAAAAAGGTGAGAATTTGGCTAGAAAAAGGGTAAAGGTGGGTTTTCAAGGGGGATTTGGGGAGATTGAGGGGACCATAAAGGGGGAATTTTTGTAGAGGTTTACAAGGATTAGGGGGGTGATTTTGGGGTAAAGAAAAGGGGTTTTGACAAATGAAGAAGAGGTGGAAAGGGACATTCTGCAGGGATATAAGGGTTAATGTAGGCCTTTTGGAGCAAAATTTATGTAATCAATGAGACTTTATAAATGGAGTCAGCAGAGGGCAATTTATCAAAGGTAAAGGCACAGGAGAATTCAAGGATGATGTGTCTTCAGGGGAGATACATTCCTTGAAGGCTCAAAAAAAATTTAGCCCCCTACTTTGCTTTGTCAAAAATTTATAGGGGGGCTAACAGTGGCTCCACATGGGGATGGCTTCTTCTTGAAGGAGTCAAGAATTTAGAAAATAAATCTTTGGTGTAGGCCAGATGCCTGCTGCTTGGCACATCCCTTTCTTTCTTTGATTTTCAGCTGCCACAATATGAAGACATTACATCAGCAGAAAATTTTTTCCCAACAAACTACCTACCCACACTACAATCCTAGCATTTTTTATTCTTCTAGGGTGCATTTGAGCTAGCATACCTTTTACATCATTTATTTTTATAACAGAAAATAAACCTATTCTAAATCTACCCTTATTACTCCATGAGACTAGATTAGACTGTTGGTCTCATATGTTTCTCTACCTAATCTAATATCTGCTGGGATTAAACTGTCCAGCAGATTTCTTCTCTATATTCTACTACAGAAATTGAAAAAAAGTCAAGCCAGGATTAGACTGTCTGACTTGCTGTGGGTCCAAGGCATAAAGACAGTTGCACATGGACAAAACATTATAGAAAACTGAAAACAAAACTGTGAAGGTTTGAAATCTGAAACTTGAAGTATCCTTCTTCTCTTTGTGACTCAAGTTTTGAGCATGTTCGAGTCATTTCTTTTCTTCATTTCAGCTCTGGTTTGGGCATGTGAGAGTTGATTCTTATTTCTTCTTTTCTAGCCCAGATTTTGGGCATGTTAGGACCAACTGTTTTACTTTCTTTGGCTCAGGTTTTGAGCTTATTAGAGCCAATATTTTGCACATCAGAGGTTCATGTTTTAAGCATGTCTAAACCTCTCCTTTTCCTCTGTTTTTTGGAACATTTTCTCTTTTTTCTTGAAAATAAAAACTGAATGGTATGTACAATGGTAATGGAAACTGGAAATTTTAAATCAGCAGAAGTAGTGTTTGAGCATCCTACCATTGACAGGACCCCCAAATAGCTTTGTACCATCTAATTCCTATAGGAAGAAGGCATTTGGACCCACAGTGGCCTGGATGATGTATGGACCTTGCCACAAACTGTAAAACTTGTTGTGCTTTCCTTTATCCTCCCTTCTTGAGTCCCACTTCAGAACTTTATCCCCAATTTTGAAATCAGCAGCTTTGGTTCTTTTGTCAAACAATTTCTTTATATTTTCCTGAAATTTCGCTGCTCTGTTGTAGACATCTTCCCTCGTTTGCTGGAGATGAATTGTCTGTTTTATTCTCCTCACCATACTATCTTCTTCTGTTTGAATCTCCTGGACCAGCTTAATCACTGGTACCCCAAGGCTGGTAGGAAAAACTAATTCTGTTCCATAGACAAGCTGATAAGGTGACATGCCAATAGATTTCTTTGTTGTAAGCCTGTCAGCCCACAAGGCATGTACTAACTTGTTATGCCATGACTTTTTGTTCTCTTCCAATAGATTCTTGATGATGATCACCAGGCTCTTGTTTGATGATTCTGATAATCCATTACCTTGAGGGTAATAGGCAGTTGAATGACCGAGTGCTATTTGATACCTGTGACAAAAATCAACCATTTTATTTTATCCAAAAGCAGCAGCATTATCAATGATTATTTTCCTTGGGCATCCAAACCAAGAGAGGATATGACCTTCTAGGAAACTAATGATGACTGAATTTGTGGCATTCCTAGTAGGTATGGCCTCTATCCACTTAGTGAAGTAGTCTGTGGCTGTTAAGATCCACCTGTGTTGTGCATAAGAAGCAGGGTGAATCTCCCCTATGAAATATAGGCCCCATTACAGAAAGGGACCTTCAACAGTGATGGGTTGTAGAGGTAAGGGGAGAAGTTTCCTTTTGCCTTCAGAAATCTGGCATTTTTGGTAGGAAATGATCATTTTATGGACATCTTTGAAGAGTGTAGGCCAATAGTAGCCAGCTCTGAGTATTTTGTTTGCAGTGGCTTTCCAGCTCAGGTGGCCCCCACACTCTCTTGCATGGAATTCTTGTCTAATCCTCTCTGCCTCATTTTCAGGCAAGCATTTAAGTAATAGGCCGTTTGGATTCTTCCAGTATAAGCAGTTATTCATTATGCAATAGCTCCTAGATTTCAGCTTTAAGAATCTGGCCTTGGTCTTTGATAGTTCAGGAGGGGAATTGAGGTGTGTAAGCACATACAAAATGTCAGAATACCAAGGAGAGCTCTGCAAATTTTCCTCAATAGTGGGATCAGGAAATTCTTGTTGCTCATCCAAGGTATTTACCATGTTAATGTCTAAGGCTTGTAGATTTGATTCAGCCATTAATTGAGCTAGGCCTTGACCTTTAATCAGTTTGGTGGGTTTTATCTCAAGGTCGTATTCTAAGATCACAGCAATCCATTTGCCCCTTTTCCCATCTGGGTCCTGGGACAAAGTGTCTTTAACCACTATATTTGGCACATAGGCTATGGTGTGGGAATGCAGTATGTACACCCTAAAGTCTTTCAAGGCCTTGATCAGAGCATAGGCCTGTTTCTCCATTATGTTATATTTCAAGGGTGCATCTTTGAGTGCTTTGCTGAAGAAAGAAATGGGTTGTTCCATTCCCTCTTGATTTTTCTGCAGTATAACTACAGCTATTGTATGCTTGGAGGCAAATGAAAAAATCAGGAAATCCCTTGAAAAATCTAGGCTGATTAGAACAGGAGCCTGGGTGAGTGCAATTTTTACTGATTCAAAATATCTCTTAGCTTCAACAGTCCATTTAAATCCTACACCTTTCTTCAGCATGTTAGTCATGTTCCTAAGGTGTTCAGCTAGATTGGGAATAAACCTCCTAAGGAAGTTAATCTTCCCAATGAAGGACTGCAATTCCTTGATGTTTGTTGGGTGTGTGATCTATATTATTCCCTCAAATTTTTGTGGGTCTATCCTAATTCCCTTTTAAGATATAATGTGGTCAAGAATTTTTCCTTCTTGCAGCCCAAATACAGTCTTCTTGGGATTCAGTGACAGACCAAATCTTCTA
Source organism: Pinus albicaulis (assembly GCA_034641835.2). Taxonomy (NCBI): domain Eukaryota; kingdom Viridiplantae; phylum Streptophyta; class Pinopsida; order Pinales; family Pinaceae; genus Pinus; species Pinus albicaulis. The sequence goes on along the minus strand of CM076575.1, from coordinate 1,887,663,139 downwards.
CATTTTTCAAACACTTTTCTCAGATGTTCTAGGTGTTCTTCTTCAGTCTTAGAATAGACCATTATGTCATCCAAGTAAATAACAATGAAGTGTCCTATCTCATCTGAGAAAGATATATCCATTGCTCTTTGGAATGTTGCCCCAACATTCATCAATCCAAAAGGCATCTTCACATACATAAAGGTACCCCATGGCATGGTAAAGGCTGCCTTGAGTTGATCTTCTAGGATTACTAAGACTTGGTTGTATCCCGAGAAACCATCTAGCAGGGAGATCCTTTTAGAGCCTACTACCCTCTAAAGAATATGTTCCATTTTAGGCAACGGGTAATTTTCTTTGAGTGAGGCTCTATTAAGATTCTTGAAATCTATGTAAAGCCTGATCTCCCATGTTTTCTTTCTCACAGCCACTAGGTTTGATACCCAAGCAGAGAACCTCACGGGCACGATTATACCTGCCTCATACATCTTCTTAATATCTTTTTCCACTACATGCAATTGTTTTAGGTTTATTCTACGAATTTTTTGTCTAAAGGGCTTCTGATTTTCTTTCAAGGGTATTTTATGTTGTATGATGTTTGTGTCATACGCCATTAAGTCCTCGTAACTCCAAGAAAAGACATCAATGAATTCCTTGAACAGGTCAATGTATTTCCTTTTCATGTTTTCAGGAAGGGACTTAGCCAATTTGATCATCTTGGGTTTATCTTCAGTGCCTATGTTGCATTCTTCAACATCAGAGGCTGCATGTTCTATAGTGGGATTTTTTGCTAAATCATCAAAGTCAAAGAGGTCTTCTAAAGGTGCCAGACCTCGAGGAATGTTCTTATCTTTGGTCTATAGCACTTCTACTTCTTCACTATCTGTGTTTTCACATTTTCCGTCTGGATTTCCAATATGTTCATTTAACGAATTTATTTCTATGTTACAGGGTGTTTCTTCCTCATCTGAGGACTCTTCACTTAGGTAACTACTGGCAGATTTGGAGTCTAAATCAGAAAATTCAAACTCGTTTCTGCCTACCAGGAAATATTCAATCTATTTGTCTCCTTCAAAAACCTACCAATATTTTTCATTGTCTGGCACTGCAGGTCTGAATTTGGTCTGAATGATGATCTGTTGGTCACTGGGGGTCTCAGGGTAGGAACTAGCTAGGCAAGATAATCCGTTTGCAATGACATTTTGACTCCTAGGAACAAACACTAATTCGTATTCAACAAACTTTTTCAGTAAGTCCATAGTGTCGTTCCTGTAGGCTCGCAGTCTAGGATGTTTCACTGTGTATTCACCATTCACCTGTTTGATAATCAGCTTAAAGTCCCTGTTGAGCTTCAAAGATGTTCTTCTCTGCCACCACATTCCACTTCATTTCCTTTGTCCATTATTAATTTCAGGCTTAAACGATCAACAATATTAGTTAAAATTGCTTTGAGATTGTATATAATGTCTAACTTGCTATGTTTTCATGATTTCGTTGTTGTAGTACTTTTTTACTACACCTAGCTACAGAATGTAGACATTCTATAGCTAGTTGCCGATTCTGCAGTTGTCTTCATGTCTACGTAGGTTCCAGGTGTCATCTCAGGGAAAAAAACATATGGTCATATTCCACATCATTCCCTCATCATTTTTTTCTCCCCACGAAGTCTGAGTTAAAGTATCAAAGCGATTATGCACAAAGAAGAGAGGCAGTTTCCTATCAAAACATGGACTCTACAGATGTCCGCAGTAAAGCACAATACTGTTAATAAGAGTTTTAATTTGATTAGGAATGAGAAAGACACTTATCCCTATTTTTCTCAAGAAGTAGTTATGTAATTTCATTATAAGTATGACTCGGGAGACCGAGAAACTGTTGGTTAGATTTTGTTTTTGGTGGCTAGATCTTAGAAGTCTGAAACACTCTTTTTTGAAGTTATTTCTCCTTTAATGAAAGAGACATCATTTTATTGCACGAGTTGAGTCAATCTTGAGTAGATCCGCGTGCTGATCCGGTGGTAGAGGGCCCCTACTGCCCGTGAAGCGTTATGCATTTGGTTTAGATAAGTAGTCGTAGCTTTGTTTCATTCTCAATTTAAATAGTTTTCTGAACTTTGCTTACATTGGATACTACAGTTTAGCTTTGTTCTCATGAAGTATTCCAAAAGATCACTAATCCAGAATGAGGCATAATTGTAGCAATTTAGAACTTTACATTTTTTGTGTTCAATTGTAATTAGTTGTTACAACTAGTCCTATTCTCATTAATCTCTTCCAAAATATCACTAACTCTGGATAAGACTTAGCTGTAGTGTTTTGGTTTACCTGCGTATTGTTATGTTTTTATGCCCATTTGCACTGAATGATACAGCCAGACTTGTTTGTACAAACTATTCCAAAATATCACTCATCTTGAACAAGACAGGGCTATAGTATTTCATAGAATTAGTTGCATTTTAGCTCAGTCAATACTCCGGAGGTAGATGTCATTCTAGTTTAATTCTGTCACTATATTTCAAGCTTGATAATGGTACTCTATTTTAACTTTGTTCACTGTATTAGTATCATTCTAGTTTAGCTCCAATTCATTTCAAGTTAGATAATAGCACTCTAGTTTAGTCTTAGTTCACCGTATTAGCATTCTAGTTTAGTTGTTATCCATTGCATTTTAAATTGTATTAGTTGTTAAATTTAGATACCACGGTCTTCATTATCTACAAAACTTCTTTTGTTCTAACTTCATATTAATACATCATCATCTGGACATAAGCTATTAATATCAGTTTAAGGCCTTGAGTATTTTGAAACCTTTTTACAATTTCACAAACAAGCCTTTTCTCAAAGACTATTCTAAAAATAAATCTATAACTTTTGAATGAGGCCTAGTGGTGCTAAATTGAGTTGCAGAATAGATTTAGAAGTTATTTTAGAGTAGAAATCTTATTGTGCTACAAATTTTCTTTTCCAATTATGTTCCAATAAACCTTTAACCATGGATGAGATGTTGTAACATTGTAAGTTGATTGTTGACTTAGGAAAATCTCAATTGCACTAAAAACTTATCCTTTTCTCAAGCTATTCCAACATATCTCTAAATGAATGAATTGGATGAGTTCGTGATATGGGTTACTGAGTTCATGTTGTGATTTGTTTCTTTGCTATGAGTCCTTATCAAGTTTTGCATTTTCTATCCTCTAGTGCACACCTAGTTTAGAATAGTTTCACTCTGTTTTAGTGTAAACTTCTTAGCTCTTTTTCAACATAAAAACCATAAAACAAAAAACATCATAAAAACACTAAACACAACGTAGTGAGAAACATATACCTAGGCACATACAGTGCACCACACTTCAGCAGTTTACTAGCCCTGGTTGACAATTAATGACCTCAATTTAGGAACACTAAGTTGAGCACAACATTTTGGCGCCGTTGTCGGGGAAGTGTAACTAGGTAGCCTTGTTTCTTATCACCCAAAAACAATGATAAGCGTAGAGAAAGAGACTCAAGGGGTAGATTCATAAGAAGCAGAAGCTTGATTCCTAGAACACCACTTGTTTCACCAAGACCTAGAGCCAGCACACCTCCAACTCAAACCCACATTCCATCCTTTACTGATCCTAGACTTTTAGAAGACTTAAGATCAGATATTCCATTAGAAAAACCTTCCACTTCATCCACTGAACCTGTCTTAGAAGGAGATTCAGGAACCCCTGCTAGGGACATAAACTTTTCAACTTCTACAGAAGAATCAAATATGGCAGAAGAAGGGGGAGGAGGAGTTTTTAATGGAGAACACACACTATTTGGAGGGGGTAGAGGTAGAGGTAGAGGAGAAGGAGGTAGAGGTGTAGAAGGAGAAGGAGGCAGAGGAAGAGGTAGAAGAGAGATGGGAAGCTCTTTTGGGTTTCCTATAGTAGATGAAGAAACCAATACAACTATGAAAAACATTTCACCCTCTGTCCTTCCAAACTTCTATGGGCTTAAAACTGAAGATCCTGAAACCTTCCTATTTGAATTTGAAGTCCTATGTAGAACTTATGACTACTTACAAGATGCTCAAAAACTTAAACTATTTCCTTCAACATTGAAAGGAGCAGCATTGAAGTGGTTTATGAGTTTGATCAACAGTTCTATTGGGACATGGGAAGACATGAAACAAGCATTTCTAGAGAGGTATTTGGATTATTGTATGCCAGTCAATCATAAGGAGGAAGTGTTTAAGATGCTACAAAAAGAAGATGAAAACTTGGAAGATTTGTTGGAAAGATTTCATTACAACATCAAAAGAGAAAAAATGGAAAACTTAGACCAAGACACCTTAAAAGCTCTCTTGTTGAAAACAATTAGGGATGAATGGTTAGATATCCTTAACATGATGGGAAAAGGGGATATATCTCAGCTCACATTACCTAAAATAGCTGAATTATGTATCAACCTTTAAAGAGGGAAATCTAAAACTGTAAAAGGACTAAGAGGCCCTACTCTTGCAAGGGCAAGTAAGTCTGCTTCTGGGACAGTAAGTAGGGAAGAAATAGGACATATGCTTGATGAGTTCAAATCTGATATATTGGGGAGTCTTAGTGAACAAATAGACACCCTTAAGTTACAAAACAAGCAAAAAGCTGAATCTGATGCCTTAGCAATCTTTTGTCCCAAATGTAGAAAGAAACATGCCTTGAGAGAGTGCCCTTTGGATGCCAAAGTTGTAGAGACTTTTGTCATTTGTTCAGAAAAACATGAGACCAAGAGTTGTCCTTCACTTCCTGGTCTTAAAGTTGTCTTTCAAGAAGATACTCCTACAAGTTCCACATAATCTCTCAATTTTGTCTCTAGAAGGCCTTGGCAAGGACCTCAAACACAAGGATTCCATGATCAAATGTATAATAAACCTCCACCAAATTGGAATTCTTGGCAGAAAACTTGGCCCCAATTTCAAAATCAATCACAAACCTGGGCGCAAGGAGCACAAAATCCCTATGAAAGATACTCTTAGTATTACCAATATCCACCATATCCACATTTCTCTCCTCAACAAAATCCTCAAAATCGACAACATCAAAATCAACCACTTCCATTACCATTTCCTCAGAAAACAAATCAGTTTCCTGCCCAACCCATACCAAACCCCAAAAATAAAAATCCTCAGAACACATACATGATAGAAGGCCAACAGTTTCCAACTTATTTGATCACTCCTTTAGACCTTAGTGATGTTCAACTTAGGTCCGGAAGAATACTTGAAAAGAGGAAACCTTCTGTAATCATACAAGAGCAAGACAATTCTGAGGAAGATTCTCTATGGGTAAATAAAAGTCTTGAAGAGAACACAACTTTCCAAGACTCAAACATTGAAAAATAAAAACAAAAAGAACCAATAATTTCAACTCCTATATTAGAGCATCCATCAACATCCAATTCTACACCTCCCTTCCCAGAAAGGTTACAAATTGATAGGGGTGTAGAAAAACAAATTATGGTGCCTAATTATGATTTCCTAGATGAGCTGAGAAATGTTTGTATTAAGATCCCATTATTGCAAGCCATCAAGGAAATTACAATCTTAGCAAAAACAATAAAGGAGTTGAGCATGAAGAAAACAAGAAAAAGAATAAGAGAGATAAAGAAAATTCAACTGGCAGGAAAAATAGCAGATATCATGATGGGTAATATTGCTATTCCAAAGTATCTAGACCCAGGAAATCTAGTTGTCAAAATTCACATCAATGGAATTGAGATCCAAAACACACTCATCAATTTAGGAGCAGCAACAATATCATGAGTAGACAAATCATGGATAAACTAAAACTTCCTAATATTATTTTTACACCCACATTATTACATTTAGTAGACAGATCTGTGATAAAACCTGATGGGGTAATAGAAGACATTCCAGTTTCCCTAGATTCTTGGGAGTATCCTATGGATTTTATGATCCTAACTCCTAAGAATAATCTAGGAGGACACCCTATTATATTAGGAAGACCTTGGTTAGCTAAAAATAATGCTTTCATTAGTTGTAGATCTGGTGATATGTATATCTCTAATGGTAGTTCAACCAAGAAATTTACCTTGTATCCTCCAGCAAGAAAAATTACAGAATTAGATGATACTCAATAGATATAGGCTGAAGAAGACTTACAACCTCTCTTCACAATTTCAGAAATTAGTGAAGATAGCCAAATTCTGAATACCTTGGAAAACTTTGAATCCTCTTCGGAATATAAACATGAACAATTTCAAGAAGAATCCAACATTGAATTTTTTTCATCAAGGCAGATGTGTCTCTATTCCATGGATAAATTTGGCAGCTCTACAATTGAGATATTTCCAGGCAAAACTTTAAACATAAACAAGAACATAGAGAGATCTCAACAGGAAGAGCTAGTCAAGATATTACAGAGAAATTCTTCTGCATATGCATGGGAGTACACGGATATGAAAGAGATAAGCCCCAAGACTTGCACTCATCACAATAACATAGAGGAAAATTGTAAACCAATCAGACAACCTCAGAGAAGGATGAATCCAAATCTTAGGGAGATTTTTAAAGAACAATTGTAGAAATTATTGAATGTCAACTTTATCTATCCTATTTCAAATAGTCAGTGGGTTTCTCCTTTGGTAATTGTGCCAAAGAAAAATGGTAAATGGAGGGTGTGTATTGACTATCGGGAATTAAACAAAGCTACTCTTAAAGATAATTTTCCCTTACCCTTCATAGATCAGGTGTTAGACACATTAGCTGGAAAAAAGTACTTCTCATTTTTAGATGGATTTAGTGGTTATAATCAAATCCAAGTAGCACTGGAAGATCAAGACAAAACCACATTTACATGTCCTTGAGGTACCTATGCTTACCGAGTATTTCCATTTGGACTATGCAATGCACCCGCAACATTTCAAAAGGCAGTACTAGGAATCTTTTCGGATCTACTACATGATTGTGTAGAGGTATATATGGATTATTTCACAGTTTATGGAAATACATTTGAAGAAGCCTTAGAAAACTTGGAAAAATTCTTAAAGAGATGTAAAGAAGCAAATCTTTCACTAAGTCATGAAAAGTGTTTTATGATGTTTACTAAAGGAATTGTTTTGGGTAATCACATTTCAGGGGATGGGATTAGAGTTGATGAGTCAAAAATTGAAGTCATATCTAACTTATCTATTCCGGGTTGCCAAAAAGATGTTAGGAGTTTTCTTGGATTTATAGGATATTATCGAAGGTTTATAGAAAAATTCACCAAGATAACATCTCCACTTTTCAAATTACTTACCAAAGACTGTGAATTCAAGTGGAATACTGATTGCCAGTTAGCCTTTGAGACCCTGAAAACAAAAATCTCTGAAGCACCTATCTTAAGGGGACCTAACTGGAAGCTACCTTTTCATATTTCAACAGATGCATTAGATACAGCTCTAGGAGCAGTATTGGGACAAAAAGACCTGATTCCTTATGCCATCTACTATACCAGTAAAAATTTGACTCCTTCAGAGTTAAACTATACTGTAACTGAAAAAGAGTTTTTAGTTGTTGTTCATGCCATAAACAAATTCAGACACTATATAACAGGCTATGAAACTTTTGTCCACACAGATCACTCTGCAATTAGATCACTTGCTATGTTTTCATGATTTTCCACACAGATAACTAATGGCAGAGTCATAAGATGGTTATTGATTTTACAAGAATTAAACATTATCATTCTAGATAGGCCTGGAAAACAAAACACAGTAGCTTATTTCCTATCTAGACTCCAAAACATCCAAGAAAATACCCTAGTTGAAGATCAATTTCCTGATGAATATCTTTTTGCAATTTCTACTCAAACTCCTTGGTTTGCTGACATTGCTAATTATTTAGTTTCAGGGAAATTTCCTTCAATAATGAATGCAAGAGAAAAAATAAAAATCATTTATGACAGTGAAAAATATTCATGGGTTGCTAATGATTTATACAAGACAGGTCCAGATTTTATCATTAGGAGATGTGTTCAAGAAGATGAGATGCCTGAGATTCTCAAGGCATGTCATGATGAACCTTATGGCAGACACTTTGCTAATAAAAGGAATGCTTATAAGATCCTTCATTTGGGATATTATTGGCCATCCCTTTTCAAAGATGCTAAAGAGTATGTCAAAAGGTGTGACAGTTGCCAAAGGGTAGGGAAACCTTCTCCTTCAGGTGAGATGCCATTACAGCCTCAGGTACATATTGAACCTTTTGAAAAATGGGATTTGGATTTTGTAGGACCTATTAGTCCTCCATTAAGACAAAAGAAATATATATTAGTTTGCACTAATTATGTTACTAAATGGGTAGAGGACAAGCCATTACTTTCTACTACTGAAGCATCTGTAGTTAATTTTCTTTTTGAGGATATTTTTACTCGTTTTGGTGTCCCAAGGGAAATTTTTACAGATCAAGGAGCTCAATTTACATCAAGGCTAGTGGAACAAATGATGGATAAGTACAAAATCAGACACAGAAAATCTACTCCCTGTCATCCACAAGCAAATGGTCAAGTGGAATCTACTAATAAGGTCATTGAAGGGATCCTAATGAAGACTTTCCATTTACATAGAAGAGATTAGGTAGATAGGCTTCCTGAAGCCTTGTGGGCCTATAGAACTACATGGAGAAGCACAAAAGGCCATACTCCTTATGAACTTGTTTATGGAAAGCAATTTTTGTTTCCCATAGAGTTCCAGATTCAAACTTTCAAATGGTAGTTCAACTAGGACTTGATCTATCAGAGGCACAAAAACACAGATTGGAGCAGATTAATGAATCGGATGAGATCATAAAAGATGCAGTTTAGAAAACAAGTATAGTCCAACATCAAAGGACTAGATGGCATGATAAGTACATCAAGGAAATGAAATTCAAAGAAGGTGACTGGGCTCTCTTGTTTGATTCAAAGTTCAAGGATTTCCAAGGTAAATTCCAAACACATTGGCTTGGACCATATGAAATTATAAGAATTTTTGACAATGGAGCAATAAAAATTAGGACAATAGATGAAGAAGAGGTCACTTTTCTTGTGAATGGTCATAGATTGAAGCTGTATCACAAACCACTCTCAAGAGAAGAATTTGTCAAGAGATTCCAGGAAAACAGTGATGTGAAGTTAATGAAGAAGAATTTTTCTTCTTCATCAACTTAATTAAATTTTCTGAAGTCAGATGATTTAAAAAACAATAATAATAATAATAATAATAATAAATAAAAATAAAATAAATAAAATAAAAATAAAAAGTATAAACATGAAAACCAATCATTGATTGACATGTTTATACATAAAAGGTGGAGTGAAAATCAGAATCTTTCTGACACTCTAGCTTTTCAAATCTGTTCTTTCTACAAGCAGTTATTACAAAATCATAAGTGCAGATCCATTTCACTTATGATCCATCTCACTCCATTCATCCATATTCCATTTCATTTCATACTCCATTTCATTTCATTCATCCATACTTCATTCATTTCATTCCATGGTCCACCTCATTTCCATCTCTAAGTTTTAAGTTTGATGTTTTACTGCAATTAAATAATACACATCATGCATTGCAGGCTACTTTTCACACTCCACTCCACTTCATAAGTTGTGATCCATTTCACTCCATTATTCACTTCATTCATATTCTATTACACCATATTTCATTATCCATTTTCACTCATTCCATACAACATTCCATTCATGCTCCAAACCATTCCATTTCATGTTTCAAGTCTTCTACAAGTACATTATGCAATCAGTCAGACATTCTGCAGCTAATTAGACATTCTGCAGCCATACAGACATTCTGCAGCCAGAGATCCTGAAGGCACTATCCAGTAATTATTTGATCTGCAACAAAATGATCCTGCATATCCATGACAACAAGAAAAATCAAGGGAGTTATGAAGACTCAAAGATTAATGAATTTCACGGGAGAACAAAGCATATGAAGATCACAAAAATCAGAGAAAAGGCAAAGGTAAAAGTTATGAAATTATTATAATGACAGATCATGAAAAATTTTAGTATAGTTAAGTTATGTATAATTCAAAAAGTTGTTTTAATTAATTGTGTTGATCATGCCTAACAAAAAACCTCTCATAAAATTTTTGGATAAAATTCCTTCTATTCTGCCATTCTAAATCCCATATCTGATCATCATTTAAAAACTTAATGGTTAAAGTACTGAGGTGATTGGAGTAGTCATGTCACTAGGCCAAAGCATTTAATGATGATTTTGAATTTCCTACGAAATATCTCTCCGGTCTTTTCTTCCAAGATATTTCCCAACTCATTAATTAGTTTACATCACCCTCACCTCATTATACTCATTCCGTAACCACTCCATATCATTCTTTCCCGTAGCCAACTCTTAACCATTTCGGTCTGTAAAACAAAGGAAGCATCTATGGGGCAAAAACATCTCTTTAACATTCATTTTCACCGCGAGTAGAGGAGCAGTAATTTGAAGGTTGGAAAGAAAAAATATGGGTCTCATAGTGAGGACTGAACTGGTTGGAACTAAGTACTTGGAGGGGTATCCACAAATCAGAGAAATGTTACAGCAAGCTGGGTGGTTGCAATTTTTGGAGAAATTTATTGGTTTTCACAAAGAGGTGACTAAAAAATTTGCAAGGTCCTTCAATGGAGCCGAGGTCAAAATAGGAGACATTAAATTCACTGTTATAGAGGCTTTCATTGCAGAGGCAACAAAACTACCTAGACAAGGAGAAAGGTGGTTCAAAAATAGAGAATTCCATAACGAGACATGGAAGCAAATACTCAAGTCACTAGGTATGGATGTTTCCATTTTTAAAAAGGGTGTTCCTAGCTCAGCATTAAAGAATAAGTGGAGGAACATGTTACTCATTTTGCAAAAAAATTTCACTTGTGAAGGTAGATTTGGTACCTTCTATGTTTACCATATTCGGTTAATGGTGCATTTCTTAGAAGAAGAAATCAACTTGCCCTTTTTCTTGCTTCATAGTTTAAATAAAATGGCCTCAAGTGTTCAAAAGAGAGTTCAATTTCTGGAAACAACCTTATACCACCATGGTTTAGTCAAAATATTGATTGAATATAATTTAAGAAAAATGGGAGATAATTGGGATGAGTTCTTAGTGAGAAATCACTTTGAAGAACCCAAGGAACCTCCACCTGAAGACAAATCTTCAAAAAGAAGCAGAAGTTGGAAAACCTCCAAAACTGAAACTGAAACTGGTAAAACAATACAAGAGGATAGTGAAGAAATGATTTCTGAGAAATTGTTCCAAATTAAGAAGCATCTTAAGAAAGAGAAGATAATAAGGAAATCTGCCAGAGAAAAAGGAGAAGGGCCATCTCAACCAAGACGGAGCCACAGACTTAGAGGGACACTAAAGAAAGGTTAGAAAAACTAGAATTATAAACATTGAGGATGAAGAAACACCTGAACATTAGTATGAGGAGGATTTTGATGCAGAAGCTCCTGAAATAGACCCAGCACAACAAGAAATTTACAATTATGTTGAGACATTAGAAAAGAGAGCTTCAGAAAGTAAAGACAGAACTCCTAGTCCACCAAAATTTACAATTGATATCCTAAGAAGAGATAAATATGAGTTAGAATTACTCAATAGGCATATGAAGAATGAGAATGAAATTCTAAGGGATCAGATTAAGCTGAAAACTGATATGAACTCAACTCTGTCTCTACAAATGCAAAAGTTGTACAAGGCCAGTGAAAATTTGAAAAAGAAAAATAAAAGGTTAACCAGGGAACTCACAAATTTGAGATTCAAGTTAGTCATAAGGAAGCCCAGAAGGCCATTGAATGCCAGGCAAGGTAGAAGAAGAGGGTTGGATGTCCTTGCCTAGGTCTCAGAGTTCATGGAATCATTGCATGAGGACATGCAAGAACCTAGCAGTGGGGGTATGTTGAGCTTCAAAGATTTTCTTCTCTGCCACCACATTCCACTTCATTTCCTTTGTTCATTATTAATTTCAGGCTTAAATGATCAATAATATTAGTTAAAATTGCTTTGAGATTGTATATAATGCCTAACTTGCTATGTTTTCATGATTTCGTTGTTGTAGTACTTTTTGACTACACCTAGCTACAGAATGCAGACATTCTGTAGCTAGTTGCCGATTCTGCAGCTGTCTTCATGTCTACGCAGGTTCCAGGTGTCATCTCAGGGAAAAACACATATGGTCATATTCCACATCATTCCCTCATCATTTGTTGCTCCCCACGAAGTCTGAGTTAAAGTATCAAAGCGGTTATGCACGAAGAAGAGAGGCAGTTTCCTATTAAAACACAGACTCTACAGATGTCCACAGTAAAGCACAAGACTGTTAATAAGAGTTTTAATTTGATTAGGAATGGGAAAGACACTTATCCCTGTTTTTCTCAAGAAGTAGTTATGTAATTTCATTATAAGTATGACTCGGGAGATCGAGAAACTGTTGGTTAGATTTTGTTTCTGTTGCTAGATTTTGGAAGGCTGTAAATACTTTGTTTTGAAGAATTTCTCCTTTAATGAAAGAGACATCATTTTATTGCATGAGTTGAGTCAATCTTGAGTAGATCTGCTTGCTGATCCAGTGGTAGAGGGCCCCTATTTCCCATGAAGCGTTATGCATTTGGTTTAGATAAGTAGCCGTAGCTTTGTTTCATTCTCAATTTAAATAGTTTTCTGAACTTTGCTTACATTTGATACTACAATTTAGCTTTGTTCTCATGAAGTATTCCAAAAGATCACTAATCCGGAATGAGGCATAATTGTAGCAATTTAGAACTTTACGTTTTTTGTGTTCAATTGTAATTAGTTGTTACAGCTAGTCCTATTCTCATTAATCTCTTCCAAAATATCACTAACTCTGGATAAGACTTAGCTGTAGTGTTTAGTTTACCTGCGTATTGTTATGTTTTTATGCCCATTTTCATTGAATGATACAGCCAGACTTGTTTGTACAAACTATTCCAAAATATCACTCATCTTGAACAGGGCTGTAGTATTTCATAGAATTAGTTGCATTTTAGCTCAGTCAATACTCCGAAGGTAGATGTCATTCTAGTTTAATTCTGTCACTATATTTCAAGCTTGATAATGGTACTCTAGTTTAACTCTGTTCACTGTATTAGTATCATTCTAGTTCAGTTCCAATTCATTCCAAGTTAGATAATAGCACTCTAGTTTAGTCTTAGTTCACTGTATTAGCATTCTAGTTTAGTTGTTATCCATTGCATTTTAAATTGTATTAGTTGTTAAATTTAGATACCACGATCTTCATTATTTACAAAATGTTCTTGTTCTGAATTCCTATTAATACATCATCATATGGACAGGAACTACCAATAACAGTTTAAGGCCTTGAGTATTTTGCAACCTTTTTACAATTTCACAAACAAGCCTTTTCTCAAAGACTATTCTAAAAAGAAATCTATAACTTTTGAATAAGGCCTAGTAGTGCTAAATTGAGTTGCAGAATAGAATTAGAAGTTAGTTTAGAGTAGAAATCTTATTGTGCTACAAATTTTCTTTTCCAATTATGTTCCAATAAACCTTTAACCATGGATGAGATGTTGTAACATTGTAAATTGATTGTTGACTTAGGAAAACCTCAATTGCACTAAAAACTTATCCTTTTCTCAAGCTATTCCAACATATCTCTAAATGAATGAATTGGATGAGTTCATGATATGGGTTACTGAGTTCATGTTGTGATTTGTTTCTTTGCTATGAGTCCTTATCAAGCTTTTCATTTTCTGCACACCTAGTTTAGAATAGTTTCACTCTGTTTTAGTGTAAACTTCTTAGCTCTTTTTCAACATAAAAACCATAAAACCAAAAACATCATAAAAAACACTAAACACAACGTAGTGAGAAACAGATACCTAGGCACATATAGTGCACCACACTTCAGCAGTTTACTAGCCCTGGTTGACAATTAATGACCTCAATTTAGGAACACTAATTTGAGCACAACAGTCCCCACGTACAGTTATCCTATGGGCTCCTAATTTTTTCAACAGAGTTAAGCCTAGGATCAGAGCCTCATATTCTGCAATATTGTTGGTACATTTGAAATGCAGATTGCAGGCATGGCTTTCCGTGTAATCACTCTCTATGTTACGTAGCCAAACCCCAGCTCTGACAGTTCTTCTTGTGCAGGACCCATCGAAACTCATTTCCCACAGGGGTTCACTCTTGTTTTTGTTATCATTTCTTTCCCTACAGCTCGGTTCGCCATTATTTTGCATTATAGGGTCTGCACTAGGCTGTGGGTTGTTTAGTTTTTTGTTGTGGGTGTGGAAGTCAGAGAGGTGACTAGTTGGTTGATTGCATTATGTTTCTGGTTCACTTTGCGTTGTTGTTTCAGTGCACTATTCAAATTTTTCTACGTCTTCCTCCTCTGATTCTAGGGTAGCCATTATGTTAAAATCCATTGGCTCTGTTTCATCATGTGTAACTTTTCTTGTATCTATGTTTTCAGATTCTGGTCCTCCCAAAGATTCATCATTGCAGAAGATAAAGGAATCCAGGTTTGTATGTACAGAGTATAGAGGAGAATTTTCAAGCTTTTCAGGGCTACTAACCAGGAATTTCATTTTTGCTTCCCTGTATAGTCTTCTAAGTTGGCCGAAGATTGGGATTATGGCATAAGCTCCATCCATCTGCATTGTTCCTTGCAGCTTGGCTCCCCATGATCTTGATAATAACATGCCATACTTAGGTGGCACATCTGCCACCACAACATCCATGACCATACACTTGGCAGGAATCTGAGTAAGGCTCACACACAAATCTTTGATCAGGCCAAGACACTTTACTCTACTAGAGTCAAATGAATATAGGTCTTTATAGGGATGGGTTGTCTCTAGGCCCAATCTTTCCATTACTACTTTAGGCGTCAGGTTGTGTGATGCCCCAGAATCATGCATTGCATTGTGGAGAATCTTATCATGGACATTAAGACTTATATAAAAATGGGGCACTACCCCTTCCTGAAAATTTCCTTCTATCTTTGGACCAAACAAAAGGGCAGGTTGATCATCACTCAGATTTACAGTGTCACCGTTATCACCTAAATTTAATGCTTTCAAAATTTGACCTTTATATACATCCTGAGTGGCCAGCTCAGAGAGTGGGACAGAGATTTTAATTTTTTCAATCTCACTCTCCAAATTGAAAGTGGATTGACTCTTTGGAATGTTCAACTCTGTTTTGTTAGTCACCACCTTAGTGGCTGAATCAGTGTGCTGATTCTCACTATGTACAATGTTAGAAACTATTTTATCAGGAGCACTAACTGCAGTGCTAGTGCTGCTAGCTGGTTTACCTTGTGTATCAGTGTTTTGGTTGTCTTTTTCTTTGTTCTTTCCAGAACTTTCAGCTGCTGATTTGTTACTTTCAGCGGTTTCTTTAGAAGTTTTCTCAGGTCTTTTCTTGATGGTGACCTCAGCAGCTTTTTTTTTGGCAGTTTCTTGGCTCTTTTTTCTTCTAAGTTCATATTGTTCTCTGACCTGCATCATGGCATTTTCAAATCCTAATCTGTAATCTTCAGATTCTAACCATTCCTCATCCCAACAAGAGGGTGAGGGTTGATCTTCTTCTGAGTAACAGTTATGGATTGAATCTTCTATTTCAAACATATTAATTTTGTTCCCTTCAGACTCTTATATGATTCCATCATCTTCATCAAGAAAGTTCTCTTGAAATGGGGGTATAACCTGCTGATCTGATTCTCTTTATCTGTTGGGAGTGGCATGGTTTCTTCTAAAGTTTTGGTTTTGGTTATGGCTTTGATTTCTATTTTGGTTACCAACTGTGACAACCATTTTTTCCATCATTTGGTATAGCTTCTTTACTTTTTTAGATAGATGGCCATGATTTGGATCAAATGTGGAAGCTACATTGTCGTCTCTATATGTTACCCTTTTCTCAGCTCTTAATATTTCTCTTTTCTCAATCAGATTTGCCTCTATGTTCACTTCTCCTTTCTGCATGTCTTCCAATGTGTTTTATTCTTTATCCCTAAGATGATAGGCCATGTCAGCATCAAAGCCTTCGGGGTATTTCACTAGCGCCATACCTTGGGGAGGTTTCATGTGTGGAGGGAGAGCATTGTAAATGCTGTTAAATCTCGTTGTGTAAT
The DNA here is from genome assembly GCA_034641835.2 of Pinus albicaulis. NCBI lineage: Eukaryota > Viridiplantae > Streptophyta > Pinopsida > Pinales > Pinaceae > Pinus > Pinus albicaulis. The sequence continues at coordinate 1,887,647,019 of CM076575.1, read as the reverse complement.
CATGGACACTCTATCCTACATTTTTTTTAAGGCTCATATATTCTGCTAGGAGTTGGTGAGGGTTGGCCTTAACTTCCCATTTGTTTATGAAGGTCTGATATAGACTGGGAGGTCATTAATGCTACCCGGAGGTAGGCCTTTAAACCATTTCTTCACATCACCCCTTAAGCTCTGGGAAAAGATTCTCATTTTGACCATATCATCATCTATTTCCATGTAGTCAAAAGAATCTTCCATCCTATCTACATGGTGTTGGGCTGTGGTAGACTATTTTGCAGTGAAGTGAGGGATCTTTGATTGATAATCATTGGGTAAGGGTACTAGGTTGAGGTAAAACCAGAGGTGCATACCAGGCTACCATGATGATGTTTTGATGAGGTAGTGGGTTGACTTGGGCAACAGGTATATGGATGATAGGGATATTATGACCAGCAGAAGACTGATGAGAAGATCTAGGGTGACTGAGCCCCACGTTTTGAATGACTTGTATATCAGGAGGTGTAGATGGAGGGGTTTGTCTAATCCCAAGGTGCTTACCACTTTGAGGTGGTGAACCAGGGAGCTCAAGGTCTGGCTGGTCTAGGACACTGAATGACCTAGGTCAAGGTGAAAGTGTGATAGAGCTGTAAGATCTTCTGGTGTAGAGTTAGCTCTATGGATGTGGCTGGAAATAGTTGATTGTTTAGGTGTAGGATACCTCTTGAGGATACTCTCAGGGTTGTCAACTATTTCAGGTGGGTTTGGGTTAGGGTAAGCTCTTGTATGAATGGTTCTTGAAGCCAGAATGTTGTTTTCCAATCAAGCAGCTTAACCTTACTTTTTATTTCTATTGTGGTTGATGTTGTTATGGAGGTTGGTTTCCCAGTGGATTCTAATGTGAACTAATCAGTAGGCCTACTGATCACCAGTGGAGTCTTTTAAAACGTTTAGGAATTATGGAGTCGCCAGGTGGAAAGGTTTAGGATGTTTTTGGAGGGTACACTGTCCACCACAGTGCTTATGAGATGTTCCCTTTCAAGGATATTTTCCAAACACATCAAACTCTAACCAGATATTGACTGGGAGGGAATTTACCAGATATGTCACCTCTGAAAGAGTGTGAGATCTGGAGGCTACTTGGCCCTTTCCAAACTCTGTCTAAGAGTGTGGGAGAAAACAGAAAATGGTATAGAGGTTGAACTGTGAATAGGAGTGTTTAACTACCAACCTAACCAGAGATTGTAGGTTTTCTTAGGCTTAACATACAGTAAGGTGAGGAAAACTTAGAAATTCCCCAGCGGAGTCGCCATTATGTTGGGGTTCCCATGTTTTGGCCAGATTGGCAAGACCAAAAGATGAGACAACATCAAAGCCACTTTTAGATCCTAGGATCTAACCCTCCTAGGTCCAGAGAGGGATCTCTCTATGATATTTCAAAGTTATATATGTCTTTGAAGTTCAAATGTTAAGATGTTAGGCTAGTTATAGGCACAGGGTTTGTTTGTTTGATTTTTTGTTTGGTTGCTGGTTATCAAGAAGGAAAGGTTCAATGTGGGACAAGAATGAGAAAAGATGGATAAGGCAGAGGTGAAGTATTCCAGGAAGCATTCAAGACCATTTGGAAATGGAGTCAAGAAAGGATTTTCTTGCTACTCAATAGGCAGGCTTTCAATTGGGCTAGTCATCTAAAACGTTGGATCTTAAAGATGACAGTGTGGGATGGAATGATAGGAGAGGAGAGACAGTAAAGATTTAGAACAAAAATTTAAAGACCAGCTGGTCACACAAGGATCCTAGTGGACAGGGCTAACTCTAATCCCTAGTGTTCCCAAATATTCCAGCTAAATCCTTAACAAGAAACATCTAAGAACATATTCATTTAACTCATACATCAGAGAGCAAGCAATAACATCCACTACACTGGTTAAATTATCTAAAATCAATTCTTAGATAACACATTCAGAAGAAAAACATTAATGGCAAGGAGAGCAGAAACATAGGGTACCTAACAAGGGTAAATCCTATGCCAATATTCTGATGCAAGCCAGTAGAAACGAAATGAAATGAATTGAAACACAGAGATAGGAAAACATCACCGCTGCTTTAGATTAGGATCCAAAGAAATGTGCTTGTCATATTAAATAGAAATACCAGTCAAGTACAACATTGCCAACAGCCGAATACTCAGTCTGAAATCATATTTCTCAGCCTATCTTACAACTTTACATAGAGACTGTGTCTCAAAAGAAACTACTTGCAATTCTCTAATAACTGATCAACAACATTTACAATGAGTTTCTTCATGAATTTATAGCTCCAAAGTAGCTGAGAAGGTAGGTGAAGAACTAAATGCAGCATTAAAGACTCTAGAAGAAGAAGAAGGCCAAAGCCCACTCTATATAAATTCTGTGCATTAATCTGGGACATGCTTGGGTGAAAGAGTGGTCTTCGTCAGGTTTCCATTAACTCCAGGTATGCCTCTGATGTACATTGGCTACAGTGCTCTATAGTACTTCTGGTGATCTGAACAAAAATAAATCAATGATTCAAGTCTGCCATGCTGTTGATATCGTAGGACCGTTGTTTTCTGTCCTTTATGGGGAAAACATTCTGCTGGTGTACAAACCCTGATATACATGAATTTCTGTGTGCTGTACCTTAGTGTGATTCATGACATCGCTGATCTGGTGCTTTGACTTTAAATCCCTGTACTAAGGCTCAAAGCTCTTCATTGAACTGGTTTATCACTAGCTGGTATTTCTATGCCACTTCATAAATGTCTCGATCTGCAAAATTTGGGCTTTAATGGCGCCGGCTAGGTTTTTTGCGGAGATAGAACTGTCCTGGGATAATATTTATGCCGCCACTACCTTTCCAAGTATTTCCATTGTAGTACCAGCTTCCAAATTCAACCTTCCCTGCGCAACAGACCATTGCAATAGTAACATAGAACCATGGAAGTTTCACGCCTTTCTGGAACCCTGCAAAACATGAAAACAGGTTAAGAAAACAATGGGGGTGGTGGATGCAGTGCGGATGATGAAAATGATCGTGTAGCTGGTGAAATGGCGGAACAATGCAGAGGAATGATGGAGGGAAGCCTTGGTGAAGGTTGGCGAGGCGCAGAGGAAGTTTAAAATGAAAAAACCTTAACAAACTCAACTTTTGAACAAATATATGCAATGAGATGGGCGGATGTATGGTGGATACACGTGGGGGTGACATGGCGAGACCGAGCAATGGCAGAAAAGTCAACAGCGAGGAAAAAAAATCTGGATCGTCAGATCTCAAAGGAGATCAATGGTTGAAAATGCAACGAAGGGCGATGAATAGTGGGCCAGGAGTACGGTGACCTTGGATTAAATCCCGCGCAACTCTTTGGAACGACGACCGTTGGATGGGCAAGGACAGATCTGACGGCTGACAATGATATCGCTCCGCGTCCTGTACTGAACGATAACGTGTGATGAGAAAGCGGTTTTGGAACAGTACTGCTGCTACACGTTGCATGCTGAGTGGAATCACTGGGCAATGGGAAAATACTACCCGACCCCCATTAGCGGTGCGATAGATACCACCAGGTTTGTGAACAGTGTTTGTGGCGGGGACCACTAGGACGAAGGTACTACGAACTGTCGGATCTGCGAGTAAATAGACAGCGATGGCACGATCGGGGCGATGAATGGGGTTAACAATGGACATTGTGGGAGCCACGATCACCGTCTGATCTATACATATCAACGGTTGAAACTGCGTTCGATATCCATCTACGGTAAGCGCCTTTCGGGCTAGCACTCAGTTTCAGTGCCCGGGACCCGTGGAGAAAAGGCTGAGGGGCTAGCAGAAAGGGGCTAAGGCCTACTATAATGTTAAAAGTGGGTTTTTAACCCATTTCATTGAATTTTAAAGCCAAAGGAGGGTAGCTATAGGGAATAAAGGTGAGATTTTGGCTAGACAAAGAGTAAAGGTGGGTTTTCAAGGGGGATTTGGGGAGATTGAGGGGACCATAAAGGGGGAATTTTTGGAGAGTTTTAGAAGGATTAGGGGGGTGATTTTGGGGTAAAGAAAAGGGGTTTTGACAAATGAAGAAGAGGTGGAAAGGGACATTCTGTAGGGATATAAGGGTTAATGTAGGCCTTTTGGAGTAGAATTTATGTAATCAATGAGACTTTATAAAGGGAGTCGGTAGAGGGAAATTTATCAAAGGTAAAGGCACAGGAGACTTCAAGGATGATGTGTCTTCAGGGGAGATGCATTCCTTGAAGGCTCAAAAACAATTTAGCCCCCTACTTTACTTTGTCAAAAATTTATAGGGGGGCTAACACCATCTATGATGTCCGCATTGGAAGTCCTCCAGAGTTGTCCATCTCAACAAAAAGCATTGTTATATGCGATCGACGGCATCGATCCTACTAATTCTAGCCTTCTCACCTTCGATCTAGAGAATTTCTTCCCCCAACTTCCACTCCAAATCGTGCTTGTTATACAAGTCGGTATTAACAGTCTCAACATCCATAGATCCATTGTGGATGAATGTGCATCTACCTGCGTTATGTCATCTGCTTGCTGGAAGGCCATTGGCTTTCTAGCCCTCACTTCATCTCCCAATTCCCTCGAGGCATTCGATGGAATGGAATCAAAACCCTTGGGTGTTCTCTTGAGTCTACGAATTACATTGTAAGGTAAGACAATCAACGTCGAAGTGGAAGTTGTTGATGCCAAACTAAACTACAATCTTCTACTCGGTCGCAGTTGGACCCACGCCATGTTGTGCGTTCTGTCCACCCTCTTTCGAATTTTGAAGTTTCCACATGAGGGAAAGATTATTAATGTGGATCAGTTGTATTTCTTTACCTCGTCCTCTGATAACAATGTGCCATACATGGATAAAATTCCTAATCCCCCCAACAGTGGAGGACTAGTTCTTTTCAAGGACCCCATTCTCATGGGTATTTTCCCCATTCCACCACCGAACATTGTTCACGTCAATATGATCTCTAGGTCAGATGACCCATGGATCATCCCTTCTCCTGAAAAGGTTTCCTCTTTTGGAGAATCGATGCCTTTGACCCCGGTTGAAATAAATTATTGTGAGATCATTGCCGCATCAAATCCTCCTCCTGCTGATGATGCTCCTTTGAGCATGGCTCTTGATGTTTATTCTCAATCCCCTTGGCTCGGCCATGCTGATTCGCCCGATCCTTTGAGATAATTTGTTCCATTTGATGAAGCTATCATAGAGACTATGTCTCTAGATGATCTGCCATGAAGCGATGGGCATCATCGTTCCTCATCATGCCTAGCCTGGGGGCAATGTCTAATTGTCTTGAATGTTTTGCATCTCAGGTTCCCTCTCCGCCACTCCAAATGCCAATATTGACTCAAAAAGTTTTCTTGGAAGGTAATCTGAGTAATATTACCCAAACGATGCCTATCGACATCTCTGTTAAACCGGAAGTCGTCGAGAACATCCATGTGGGAGTCACTTGTTCTCTCGATGAGATTAAAGTGTACACTAGTCTCTTCCATGAATTCTGTGATGTTTTCACATGGTCTTATGAAGAGATGCTTGGAATTGATCCCAGTATCGTCGGGCACGAAATTCCCACCTATCCTGGTGCAAAGCCTGTGCGCCAGCGTCTGCATCCAGTGCATCCTCAAAAAGCTGCTGCTATAAAAGTTGAAGTTGAGAAACTTCTTAAAGAGGGTTTCATATATATGATCCCTCTGACAGAGTGGGTTTCCAATATTCTCCCTGTGGATAAGAAGCAAGGCACAATTTGAGTCTGTGTTGACTATCGATATATCAATCAAGCTTTCCCTAAGGACAATTATCCCACCCCCTTTATCGATCATATCATTGACGATTATGAGGGGAGTGAGATCTTTTCCCTTATGGAAGAATTTTCGGGTTATAATAAAATCAATATCCTTCCATCCAATAAACATAAGACCGCTTCCATCTATCCATGGGGAACAATCGTCTATAAGAAGCTTCCTTTCGGCTTAAAAAACGTTGGGGCTACCTTCCAGCGTGCCATGTCTTATGCCTTTCACAACATATGTAATGTTGTTTAGCCATACCTAGATGACCTTTCGGCTCATTCAGCTCTACGCGAAGACCATCCGAAACATCTCCACTAGATTTTTCTCTGCTGCAGACGTTACAACATCAGGCTTAATGCTCACAAGTGTGTATTCTATGTTGACTCTGGTCAATTTTTAGGATTCACTGTCTCTAAGGATGGAACTAGCCTTGACCCTCTCAAGGGAGGCTATTGTTAACCTCCCCTCCCCATCCTTGTTGCATCAGTTTCAGAGTCTTCAAGGGAAAGTGAATTTCTTACACCATTTTATCCCGAACTATGCGGAGGTAGCCAAAGGGTTTACATGACTTCTAAAGCAGGACGTCCCTTTCTGCTGGGATGAGATTGCTCAACAATATTTCAATAAACTTAAGACGTTGCTTGTCAACGCTCCATTAATATGTCCTCCAAATTATCATCGCGACTTTACCCTCTATTTCGCTTCTGCATTCAGTAAAATTGCCATGGTTATGGTCCAATATGACGACGATGGTAATGAGCACGTGATTTATTACCTATCTCGTAACCTCCTCGACACTAAAACGTGTTATGTACATGTTGAAAAGTTAGCGCTGGCCGTGGTCCAGGCCGATCAACGATTTCACCATTACATCCTGTTACGTATGGTAACCGTGATTTCCGATTGCAACCCCATGACTTACATTTTGTCTAGACATTTGCTGGGGGGAAAGTACTGAAAGTGGATTGTGATCCTCCAAGAGTTCAATTTGGATTCCACTACTACCAAATCTATGAAATCACTTGTTGTTGCTGATCTCATTTGTTTTCTCCCTATCGAATATGTTCTGTCTCAATCTGAGGATCATATCCCCGACGAAACTCTCTTCTTAATCAACACTCTCGATCCATGGTACGATGATATCATCATGTACCTCCAGACATCGACCTTCCGGTCCGAGTTAACAAAGGATGCTCGAAACCGCGTTTGACATCAGTCACAACCATATCGCATTTTCGGAGATACCCTATATCGCGTTGGGGTTGATTCCATACTCTGCTGATGTTTGACCTTAGAAGAGGCTGAGACAGTTCTGAATGACTGTCACAGTGGCACCTATGGCGGTCAAATTTCCGGTTATGCTACCGCACAAAAGATCCTTCGTGCAGGCTATTTCTGGCCATCTATATTTGAAGACTGTATTGTTGCAGTACGAAAGTGTCACGCGTGCCAGATCTTCCAAGGCAAGATGCGTCTGCCACCTCTCCCATTACATCCTGTCACTACCATGGGCCCTTTTGCCAAATGGGGCATTTATTTTATGACGTGTAACCCTCACTCGGCTGGGGGGCATGCTTATATCCTTGTTTCCGTAGATTATTTCACGAAGTGGGTCGAAGCGATGCCTACACTAGTTATAGACAGTAAGACAGCTGCACAATTCATTTTCAACCATGTTACACTAAAAATTGTCATCCTGACATTATGCTATGTGTATGAGCTCAATATTACTCATACTTCTCCCTTTGCAAGTCTAATATATTAGTTCCTCATGTCAAGCCTTGAAAATCAGAGAAATGTTCCTAAAAATCTCCTAAAATTTGGTGTCGCACTTTCTCCCTATCTTTCCTGCGGTCCCGCACCTAATGTTCAACTCTCTTGCGTACCTAAATGCACATTATCTGTGTTAAAGGTGCGGACCCCTATAAGATCAAAAAGGCACAAGTAAATTCCAAAAAATCTCAATAAAAGTGAATTCTAGAAGCTTCCAGAAAATATCTTGTGGTGATAGAACCGCTCTTATGAGGTGCATGTATCCCTTACCTTATGGAGCTAACCCCATGATGTGAGGAGCTTATCCCTTTAAAGGAGGATTCTATCCCTTCATAGTTGGAACAAGAAACCTCCTCTTTTCCACTATAAAAAGAGGCATTGGGTAGCCTCAAAGGGAGTTCAAGCTTTAGAATATTTGAAGTTAAGAGCTATTGAGATTCAGACTCAGTTAACTAAGACTTTTGTGAGGAGAGATTACATGCCTCTATTCATCTTGGTTAGAGGAGTGCAGATCTTATAAAAGTAGAGGAGACTCCTGCTTCGGACCTTGGGAAGGCCTATGCAACATCAAGGCTCAGGTTGTAAGGTTTTTCTTCTTTTGAAATTAATACAAATATACTCATTTTTCTCAATAAGATTTTAGTTAATGGTTTATTTCATAGATTCCTTGATCACTATGATAAGCATGGTTTATGATGATTTTTATACAGGTGCTATGTAATATTTTTCTTGTTTGTGACTGCAGGTTTATGAGGAAAACTCCTTCAAGTGCACAAGGGACAACAACGACTTCAAACAAGCCCTGGACATATGATAAGTCTTTTACACCTCTATAGAGCTTTTTGTAGATCATATATGCTTAGAGAAAGATTACTTTATTTGGTTTTTTGTTGCTAGAGAATTTTAGTACTAGGGAGATCGGTCTTTTCCGCAAGAAGGATTAATCCACACAAGAAATTGGGGACTCCGCTAGGGAAAGAACTTGTTGTTTTTGGTTCTCTTTTATTTTGATTTGAGGAAAAAATTTTCCTAGTTTTTGATTGATAGAAATTTGCCTGGGTAGCTTAGGTTTTCTTTGTTTTTGAAAATTTTGAGATCTTTTATGTTTTTCTCTAATTTTTCCTTGGACCGCACTTTGCCTTCTTTGCACAATACGGGCAGTTTCGCATTTTTTCTTAAGTAAACAGTGCGGTACCGCACCTGTTACTTCTGCAAGCCTGCGGACCTTGTTAAAATTTTGAAAAACTATAGATTTATTTCTTTAGTTTATCTTTATTTTGATTTAGATTTTTTTAGTTTCTGCCCAGATTGATGATCGTTTCCGTCAAAAGCCTTTTGTGAATGAATCTTAGCAATATTGGTGTTTTGATGATTTTCTAGAAGTTTTGCGTTTTGGATTGTTTTTCACTTGGTATTTGTAGTGATTTGAAGCATTGACTGTTTGAAGTACCTAAGATTACATTGGTCTTTTGTCTTTTTTCTGAATCTGACTTGATTGTGAAAGCATCCTTTATTGAGAAATAGAGCTACCTTTTTCTTTGTAAATCTTCGAAAAGAAACTTTGTTATTGGTTTTTGAATTTCATTTTTTATAAAAACATATTTGAGTGTTTTTGATCTATTTGTTATTCTGAATGAATAGATCCTTAGTTTACTGAATAACTAAGTAAAAAATTCTTCAAAAAAAAATAAATCTTAAAGCTTTTATTCAATTAGATTGTTAAAATTTGTAGATCTCAGAATTAGTTTTATAGTTTTGAGTGCTTTTTAAAATTTGTAGATTTCTTTTGGAGGAAACTTGTTTTGTAGCTTCAAGTTTTTGAAAGTGAAAGGATTTTCTTATGAGCTTTGATAATTTCTCTCATTTTGAGTTATTGTTGGAAAGACAAAATTATTTTCTTTTAGTTATTCTTTATGTTTAAAGAAGGAATTGTTTATTAAAATAATTGCATTCTCCAACTCTTTCTTAACTAGAATTTCATTGAAAGGAAACGATTTGATTATCATTCTTAGGTGCATTTTTAATGTTTTTTGGAAGACGAGTCTTCACACCATCAGAGTTTCATTTCCGCACCCATTGAATTAAGAAACAACTCCTAAAAGTAACGCTTAATTAAAATTCATCTAGAAAGATTTTTATTTTCTACGGCTCTTATCGCCAACATAGCTTAGGCTAGTATCTTGGAGTAGGGAGTAATTAACTCTCCAAGATAGTAAAAACAAACAAGTAGACAAATCTTGCGGTAGGAAATAAATCCAATTGTAATTTGTATAATCTGGGAAGCTTCTCTTAAAGAAGTCAATCACGAGATCATATTCGAACCTTTGAGACAATCAATTCTATTTCATTGGGGAAGATAGAAGATTTTGCGCGCATTACAAACAGTAAACCTCGGATTAACCATTGTCAAGGAGCCTGGGGTCACTTTTCAGTAAACCTCGGATTAACCATGTTGAGGAACCTTCAAGGGGATTGAGCTTTGTTACTTTTCCCTTGCGCGTGGGATCGGATCGTAGACTGTTCCCCTAGTTATATTTGTTACTATTGGTAACCTTAGTGTCCACAAACTTAAGATTATTTCCTAAGGTGATGGTGAAGGAAAGATCTCACTGTACCTGGAACAGACATTGACTAGACTCACTTGGACTCTCTGGGGTGTTCTCTTCACACGAGATGGTTTTGTGAGGAAACTCATGCCAGTCTGTTTCATTAAGCAAGTTGTCGGGGTAACTGTTCCAACTGCCCTTTCTGTATTAAATTTCTACTAAGTTGGATTTGATCACCAACTAGTGTTTTAGTACGAGAAGTTACTGTTTGTGTGTGGTTTGAACTCTTAGATTTTTAAGCGTGTGATTCAGCTGTTTGTTTCTTTAGAGACTTTAGGTGTTTTCATTGAATTTTCTTTGTTTGCGTGTGATTAGTTAAATATTTAATCGTGGCGGAATTTCCAAGGCAATCCCAGAGACTACAAGGGAAACCCCCTGAATATACACCAAGTCAACTTGAAGGGCTTCATGCTCTAGTTTCATCTAGCAGCGGTAGGATTAAATCAACAGAAGTTGGAACTTCGTCTATAGTTGTTCATCCTGATTATCAAACACCCATAACAGAACACATTCAAGAGCCGATTTCAGTTTCTGAAGTTACTGGTAGTATTTCTCCTTCCAGTGAACTAGCTGACGAACCTAAAATCTCTGAACCTGAAACTAAACCTTCTATTTTGGAAACATCCTCAGGATTTATTTCACCAACTTCTAGCGATCATGGTTCACCTAGGGTAAGAAATATCATCACTGACGATCTTCCATCTGGACTAATCTATATTGAAGAACTTAATAATTCAGATGAAGAGTTATCTCTTCCCGAATCCCCTCAGTATTTAAATCTTAGGGAACATGAATCTATTTTGTACAGCCCTATTCGAACTAGTGCTTGGTATCTATCCTTAACAAATTTTTTAGAGAATCCAGGTCTTGCTTTTTCTCCACCTCGAGTTCCATTTCATCCAACACCTAGAGGTTACTATCCGTCATCCATTATGGTAGGAGAGTCATCCATGTTTTCCCAGACACCGGAAGAATTTTTACATGGTGGTCCTTCTGTTCCTTCGAGATATCAGGCTCTGTCTAGTACTTTCTCGAGGGTAGCTCGTCAACCGATTGAAAGCATGTTATCATCCAGTTTAAGTGGAATTAAAAACAAAACATCGAACGCAGAGCAAATCTTTATGATGTATGGTAATATTCCAAATCCGCAACCTCAAGGCAGTCAGTTACCACCTGGAGGGCATTCTCAGGGAAATCAGTTACCGCCTGGGGGGCAACCTCAAGGTAGTTAGTTACCACCTGGGAGGCAACCTTCAGGAATTCAGTTACCACCTGGGGGGCAACCTCAAGGTAGCTTTTTCCCAGGACAAACTGTGGAATAATATTATTTTGGGGGACAACCCCAAGGATAGTACATACCTCAAGGATATCAACCTTCAGGGCAGTACATACCCCAGGGTCAACCCCAAACTCAATATTCTCCTCAGGGTCCTTATCAACCCCAGCTTCAGTACGCGCCTCAGGGTTATCAACCTCAAGGTCAATACCCAATTCAAGGTTACCAATAGCCTTCTGGTCAGTCATCTATTCAAGGAGCCGAAAATTTACCACTTACTTATCAACACTACGTTCAACCAGGTTATGGTCCTTATGTTCAACCTTCTGGGAGACAATACCCCGGAATGAATATGATGTGGGATCCGTCCCAGTATCAACAACCTATGCAGCCTAATGTGCAGTTTCCTTTTCAACCTGGACAACCTTTGGTTTCTGGTCCAACCCAGCAACCTGTCCAGCCTACTATTCAAAGTCCTACACCTAGTTCTGTTTAGCAGTCTGCACCTAGTACACCTCAGACTCCGCCTCAAACTGCTGCAACTGCTACAACATCTATTCAACCTATAACACCTATTTCTGAAGTATCTGTAACTCCAAGTTCGTCTATCCCTGCATCCGTGCAAATCCCTCAAGTCTCCGTACCCCAGTCAGGACCTTCAGTTCAGACTTCGGTTCAGATGCCTGTAGGACAAGCCGGTACAAGTACAGTTGTCACAAGTCAACTGCAATTCACGTACCAACTGTACCAGGGATATTCTCAATTCGGTCCCAGTTCACAAAATCCAAGTTATCAATATCAACCGTACCCTGGATATACTTATCAGCAGCCTCAACAACCCCTGTTTGGTCCCGTTAATCCTGGTTTTTCGGGAGGTTACAAAATTCCTAATGAAAATCCGATTCCCAGTTATCCTGGGTATCCACCTCCTGGAACTGCTTTGGCTACTTAAGGTTTTTGTGATCCTAACCGTCAGTTACCCTTTATTGCAACTTTGGATTTACCTGATTTGACGCATCTTACGAATGATCCAATTTTATATTATCCGTACTGGTTGCCAATGCTGCATAAGTTGCCCAGTGATATACCAAAATTCAAAGGTAATCCAGGAGAGGATCCATCAAATCACGTCATGACTTATCACCTCTGGTGTGCGTCTAATTCAATCATTAATGATTTGATTCATTTACATCTTTTCCAAAGAACTCTTATTGGTCTTGCATCCAAATGGTACATTAAGTTACCACGAGGCTCATTTAATAATTTTAGTCAGTTAGAAACTGCCTTCTTAACTCATTTTCAGTTGCCTGCCAGATACGAAAATGGCACGAAATTATTAACTCACTAAAACAATCTACGGCTACATATATTTCTGATCATATTCATGAATGGCGACGTAGAAGGCGTTTGGTGAAAGTTTACATTCCGGATCAAATTTTGGCGGAATGGTTTGTTAAATCATTGTTGCCCAAAATCACTGAAGATGTAGCTAAGGCTGGTGTTGTTACTGAAGAGCAAGTAATTGCTCAAGCTCAGTATCTTGACCTCGTTTATACGCAGTCAGGTACTTTACACGAAAAAATCCCCGACCTTCTAAAACAAGGTCAAATAGCTGCTGCTCCTTCAGGGTCTCATGCCACTGATGGTATGATTGGTACAGTCAATATTAAAAGTAAGAATAAATCTTCAAATAATTCTTCTCCTATTATAAATTTACCAGATTCCCCAAAAGGAGAATCTTCCCCCAAAATTTCTGCAGACGTTCATGTCGTAGAAACATCTACGGCTAAATCTAAATCCGGTGATAAAAAGAAAGGGAAGAATAAAAAAAAAATTAATTCAAAAGAGAAAACTGATAAAAATGAATCCAATGACGAAAAGTGCAAACCACGCTATCCTTGTTACATTTGTGACGAGGATCATTTTACTAAGGAATGCCCACATCGAGCATAGGTTGCAAAATTCGTTAAAGGTTCACAACAACCTGCTATCTTGAAGGATCCTTTTCTGACTCAAGATAGAAAAATGGTTGGTTGCACCTTGACTGCCTCAAAAGAGCCCATTTTAATGATGTCTCATGTAAGGATTGCGACGCGATCGCAAGATTATGGTACTAAGAATCCTGTTGATGGTAAAGAAGTAGAATCTTCTAGTGCAAATACATGAACTACACCTCCTCCTATTTCTGGTCCACTACAGATCGAGAAACAAGATCCATAATTAATAATCAAACCACCTGCTAAAGGTGTTCTTCGTAAATCAACTTTCAATCCACATGCGAGAGCTGCTCAGAATTACAACATTGTTGAAGACTTAGCTATTTCCCCTTCAGCGATGTCGGCTTTGGAAGTGCTGAAATCATGCCCAGCATAGCGTAAATTTCTTTTGTCTGCCATAGGAGCTATAGATATTCAAGATTCTAACCTTATAATCTTCGATTTAGAAAATAGTACACCTTGCCTACCTCACCAAATGGCTTTCTAAATTCCAGTGTTAGTAAAAAACAGACCGATCTTTCGGACTGTGATTGAGGAGGGAGCTTCAACGTGCATTATGTCTATTCAGTGTTGGAAATCGCTTGGTTCTCCTACAGTCAACCAATCTCTGATGATTCTTAAGGCTTTTTATGGTCGAGGTTTCCACCCTTTTGGTATTTTGCAGGATTTAACCATAGGGGTCGAAGGTAAAATCGTAAATCTAAATGTGGAAGTGGTTGATGCCCCTCTAGATTACAACCTTCTTCTGGGTCAAAGTTGGTCTTATGCTATGACTGTTGTTGTTTCTTTGGTCTTTCGACTCATAAAATTTCCATATCAAGGAAGGATCGTTACAATATATCAGTTAACTTATTTTTCTTCTGACCCAGCCTCTACAGAAACAATCCAGCACGTAGGTAAAGCGGTTATCCTATATAAGGATGTTGGAGTAGGTTTGATTAAAGATTCTGGTTTACTAGGAAATTTTTCCTTTCCTCCTCCTAATGTATCACCTCCTACCGCAACTATTCACATGATTTTGTCAGACACAGTTATGTTTGATGATCCTTGGATTGTACCTTCCGACTTCGAGTTAGATTCAATTGATGGCATGATGCCTTTGAGTCCATTTGAAATTGTGTATCAGGTTGTACAGTCACTTTCCGACCCCTCTTCAACCGAAATTGATCCAATGAATGGGATCCATGAGGAATCACTTTCTATATCCAGTTCAACCACAACAACATTTCCTTACCTTGTTCATACTGATGAGCATATTCGTGAATTTTTGTCCGTTGATGATTTACCATGGGAAGATCTAATCAACGATCTTTGTTTTTACCTGAACTAGATCATTTCGAAGATGATTTCGCTTCAATTTTTACTGCTGAATATGTCAAAGAACCCCAGAATCCATTGCAAAATCTTGATTCTGAGTTAAATTTGGAAATTATTTCTCAAACGGTTCCAATTGACATTTCAGTAAAACCAGGAATAATTGAAAACATTCATATAGGTGCTTGTTGTACTGAAGATCAATTTCAAACTTATAAAGCCCTATTTCAAGAATTCTGTGATGTGTTTGCCTGGTCCTATGAAAAAATTCCAGGAATTGATCCGTCAATTGTCATACATGAAATCAAGACTTACCCGGATGCCAAACCTGTCCCTCAACGTTTACGTCGGATACATCCTAGAAAAGCTGCTGCTATCAAAGCAAAAGTTGAAAAATTACTTCGTGCAGGTTTCATTTATCCAATTCCCTTAACGGATTGGGTATCAAATATTGTTCCTGTGACTAAAAAAAAGGAACGATACGAGTATGTATTAATTATAGGGATATTAATCGAGCTTGTCCCAAAGACAATTATCCAACTCCCTATATCGATCAAACAATCGATGATTGTGCCGGCAGTGAAATGTTTTCCTTTATGGATGACTTTTCTGGGTATAATCAAATAAACATACTCCCTGCTGATCAACCAAAAACAACTTTTATTTGTCTGTGGGGGGAATTTTCTTATTGCAAGCTACCCTTTGGATTGAAGAATGCTAGAGCAACTTTTCAAAGGGAAATGTCTTACGCGTTTCATGACATTAAGCACATTGTGCAGCCGTATCTCGATGATTTACCTACTCATTCATCATGCAGGGCCGACCATCTCACTCAGTTATGAGCTATCTTTATGAGGTGTTGGAATTATCGAATTAGGATGAATCCACAAAAATATGTTTTTTGTGTAGAATCGGGTTGCTTACTGGGATTTTTTGTTTCAAAATCAGGAATTTGTGTCAATCTGTCGAAGGTCGAAGCTATTGTTAAATTACCTCCTCCTTCGAATTTACGCCAACTCCAAAGTTTGCAGGGGAAAGCAAACTTTTTTCGTCGGTTCATTCCTAACTATGCCGAGCTTACAAAGGATTTTACCCGGTTGCTGAAACAGAACATTCCATTCTTTTGGGATGAGATCACTGATCGATCTTTTGATGCACTTAAACATGCATTGACCCATGCACCGTTATTGCATCCTCCCAACTACAACCAGGATTACATTTTGTACCTCGCTGCTTCTCATTCCAGCATTGGGATGGTTTTAGTTTAGGAAGATGAATCTAACACTGAACATGTTATTTACTATCTTAGTCAAAATCTGCATCCAACCGAGATCAAATACACACATGTGGAGAAATTGGCATTGGCAGTTGTTCAAGCTGTCCAAAGATTTAGACACTACATCTTGTTACGTAAAACCACAGTAATTTTTTATTGCAACCCTATGATGTACATTTTGACCAAACAATTGATAGGGGGAAAGTATTCCAAATGGATAGTCATCCTGCAGGAATTTGACTTGGAATTTGAGAAATCCAGGGCAAATAAATCTTTGGTATTTACAGAACTGATGTGTGATTTCCCCTCTACTGATACTGAAACCATGGAAAAAGAGCCCATTGTGGACGAATCTCTATTTCTTATCAGTACTCTCGATCCATGGTATGGAGATATTATTTTTTATCTCCAAACCCAATCTTTTTGGCCTGAAATCTCACGATCTCAGGGATGGAAAATACGCTTCCAATCCCAACAGTACAATATTATTGGTAATACACTCTATCGTCGTGGAGCAGATTCTATTTTTTTACGCTGTCTAGTTCATGAAGAAGCTAAAAAGGTTTTAAATGACTATGATTCTGGAGCATGTGGTGTTCATATGTCTAGGTATGCCACAGCCCAAAATATATTGCGCACTAGTTATTTATGTCCATCGTTATTCAAAGATTGCATTTATGCAGTTCGGAAATGCCACAATTGTCAACTTTTTGATCGTAAGATGTGCGCACCACCCGGTCCTCTTCATCCCATAATTGTTGTTGGTACTTTCACGAAATGGGGTATCGACTTTATTACATGTAACCCTCACTCGGCCGAGGGGCATGCATATATTATCTTAGGAGTAGATTATTTTACTAAGTGGGCTGAGGCGATGCCTACATTTTCGGCTGACGGCAAGACTACTGCAAATTTCGTATTTAATCACATAATTGCTAGGTTCGGTGTTCCTCAAGCCATTATTACAGATCATGGAAGTCATTTTCGGAATGTCATGATGACTGAACTGATAGATCAACTTGGCCTATGCCACGATAGTTCCACTCCATATTATCCGGAAGCCAACGGTCTGGTTGAAGCCATAAATAAATTTTTAGTCACCATGATTAGAATAATTATTGGTATTCACAAAACGAATTGGAATTCCATGTTATTTTTAGCACTTTGGGCATATCAAACCTCAGTAAAAACATCAATTGGTTTCACTCCCTTTCAACTCGTTTACGGTTTGGAAGCTGTGTTGCCGATTGAATGCGAAATTCCGTCACTGAAATTAGCCATAGAATTACCCCTAGCTACGTCTGAAGAGGAGAAACATTTCTTGTACTTGGCTCAGCTGGAAGAGAATTGACGAAATGCTGCAATAGCAAACGAGGCTCATGTTAAACGAATAAAATCTCAGTATGATAGAAGTGTTACCCCTTGAAATTTTTTAGAAGGAGACCTAGTCTTAGTTTATGATCAAGCCAATGATAAGCTAGGAGCTGGGAAATTCATGCCCATGTGGCATGGTCCTTTCATTGTTAAGCGAAATCTGGCAAAAGGGGCCTATGAGCTGATAGATTTTGAAGGTGTCCCTTTAGATAAACCCAGAAATGGACTTTATTTGAAGCGATATTATGCTTAAACTTGGTGTGGAGATTTTTTATTAGATTAGATTTCTTTACTGCTGGTGTGTCTTAGATTAGAAAAGCATTCCTAGTTTAGAAGTGTGTTTTTTATCACTATTCATGCTTATCTGATTTTTACTCCTGATATTGCAGATGTTGACATCTCTTCAAACTTACATTGGTTTTGATGATGGTGCTTGTCATAGTACACGGAACATTTCTTCCCCAACTTGGGTTATCTATTCACCCTCTGACGAGTTAGTATCCATGCATGGGGTAAGCCTTGGTCAAAAAATGAATAACATTGCCGAGTATAGTGCAGTGATTGAGTTATTATCTGAATCCATATCATTTGGAATTCGGAGTTTGATTGTTAGGTTGGATTCTGAACTTGTTGTATTACAACTTAACAGGGTTTAAGCCATTAGAAATCTAGTGTTATTATGGTTATTTTTAAGAGTTTGTCTCTTGGAATGTGAATTTGATTACATTGAATATCAACATATTCCAAGATATTTAAATACATTAGCAAACATAGTTGTTTCTAGTATGATAAATTGACATTTGCAATGATCAAAATAGTAAAACAAACAACATCCATAATATGTACACAGATAGCCGGTAAATAGTGATATATCATAGTATAGAAGTGTTTTCAAAAAATATACATCGTCTTCGATCATAGGTTGGAAACACCTTATGATTGGAAAAATGATAACACAAAAAGTTAAAAATATGAGTCTACAACACGATCATCCCATCACTGATGGTGATCACGATAAGAAACCACTGCTCGGGCCACCCTACATAGGAACCTCCTAAAAGGTCCTGGAACACCAATCACGTATCTCTCCAATCTGAGTGGAATCTCATCTATGTCCGTCTCTGGAATATCTAGAGTCAGACGCTCTAGATGATGCTCTAAATCAGACAAAATTTCTGTTGATTGGCCTATTGGGGCTGGTGCGGCTGCAACTGGTTGTCTTCTATCATAAGGCTGGAGATGGGCTGGTCGCCGTGGACCCACATCTGCATTCAAAAAAATTTGGTTATTAATTTTCAAGACGATCAAAATACAAAAAAAAAATAGAATTTAGAATTTGTTGAAAATGATTTTACCTGATTCATCCCACTGTTCCCCTGCTGGAGAGTCATCTCTCGGTCGCTGCAGAAATCTATCCCGACATATGGAAAGTCCTCAATGACAAAAATTTGGTGGTCCAGCCAACGAAAATATGAAGGAGGAAATCAAACAATCTCAGTGCCCTCAATACCATGACGGGCCATCAATGCAACCCAACGAACCATTCTAGGTTCTCGAGGTCGACCAGCATCAACAGGAATACTCTGTGGAGCCAACATGGGTATCCTCTCTAGAGAAAAAGTGACCACGATGGATCCATATCCAAAGTTATTTAGTTTTCCATTTTTCGCTCTAGTCAGTTGGCCTTTCACATTGGCCAACACAGCTTCGCACCAGTTGAAAATGGTGCCTCGAAAACAGACTACAACAATGCGCATCTGGGAACCAGTAGCTACATGCAGTGCTGCACTCCCACACAGTCTGGTAACAGTAAACACAATAAATTTCAGCTCGGGATATATGATAGTTTTTATATCAATCCATTTGTCTCTAGGGTCTGCCTTATCATTACAGAACTCTTGTCGAAGACTAGCAACAGTTTGGCCACCTGGCTTAGTCCCAAACAAGGAAAGTTGTTTGCCCCTCTTGGAAAACCCAGTCATAAAATAAATATCCTCTAGCTCAATTTCGAGCTGGTGGCCGCCAATAATGAAACATTGGTCCTGCACGTTCCACCTGTTCACCAGCCATGTCAAGAGATCCACCTGTGCCCTCATGCCCTGAATGGCCCAAAATTTATAAAAACCACATGCTCTTAATTCCTGCATTGTGGGAAAATAGAACATTGTGGCGTTATCCACATCCTCATGCTCACGTTCTCTCCAAATCAACATCTTGTTAATCCTACAATGCATAAAAAGATATGTTAGAACAATCTAATTTGAAAATTTTTGGCCGCCAAAAGAGAAATTGGATTTTGAAATTTAAAAACGTGGGGACCACACTTTCCCTTTGTACACAGTGTGTAGGAACGTACGCACTCTTTAGGAAAGGTGCAAACCCACGAATTTTTCTACATAGGAAAAAGTCGAGGTCCGCAGGTCCCATGTGTGGCACCTGCGGACCTCCGTAGGCGATTTCTTAAACTATGTTTCTCCCTTAAAAATAAAATCTAAAGCCTAAAAATTAATTGTAAACAGATGAAAAGCAAGATTAAGAGGTCATGAATTACCTGGGACTGACGGTTCTCAATTTCGTCGAACGGATTTTCCAGAATCTTCACAGGAACTTTTTACCCAAAAGCTTCTACTTTTCACTTTGAACTTGAATGGTAAAAATGAAGTTGAAAAAGTCATTTTTATAATTTTTTTCGAATAGATGAATTTTTAATTTGTTTATTTTTCACTTTAAAAAGGATATTTTGAAATAATTTTTACTTATCTTAAACAGGTATGTGTAATGTTTCAAGTTTTTGTGCAGAAATTGGATTTTTCAGGAGAAATGATCATTTTTCAACAAAGAGCATACTTTTATCACTTTTCCGGACTCTTTCAAAAATTTACGAAAAAGAAAAACATTGGAGTTCTCTTTTAAGCCCTTTTCAGACTCTCTAAACATGAAAATATTGCCGAGCACTTGATTATTCGAACTCGTTAAAGTAAATGAATTATCGTCCCTTCAGTATAAGTTTACCCCTTTTACGGACTGAAATGGACTATTTATAAAAAAGGTATGCGTTGACTAATTACGGTCAATAGAGTTCTCTCCTGCATTATTTTATCCTTTTTCAGGCTCGAGAGACTAAATTTACAAAAAAGTACACCCATGGAGTTTTCTTAAGTTTTTTCTGGTGACTCCCTAAAATTGAAAAACACCAAGTTTCTCCTATACTAGACTCATTAAAATTTATCAGTAAAGGACCTATTCAATTCTAAACAGGAACGAACCACTCCTTCTTAGGGTTCGAATCTTAAACTAAGTTGGACTCATCTGAAGGATGAACTTATAAACAAGCAAATGTTATCCTCCTCAAGCTTGTCAAAAATAAATAGGTACTTGCTAGAAATGGTGGGGGAAAAGAGAGAAAAATGACTTGTTTGTTGTATTTTAAATTTTCGAAAATCCAGTTAACCACTCTTGAACATGACACTTTCATTCACCTAGGTTGGGAAATCCTTTTCCTAATATTTAATCAAACCTCATTGAAAGTTTTCAGCCGGTTTCTGGGTATTAGCTTTGGGTCAATTGTTACCAAGCCATCTGCTGTGTCGTTATGTGTTCAAGAAGACAGTTCAAATAAACCATTCATCTAGAAAATATCTGTCATCTATTTTTACCATCCCTGAGTCAGTCCTTGCCAATATATTTTCAAAACTTGATCTATGATTTCGTGTTGTGGGCTTTCCTACGATGGATCGCTTTCTATTGACGACAACTCATTATCTAGGAAGTTGATCTAGAAATCGTCAGTACCTTGAAATCTGCATGCCTCAATGGCAGGTTTCTCGCCTTCGACGACAAGTTGCATCATTGAACTTCAATCGAACGATTCCGTGACATGTTCGACTTCAGCTCATTCATTCACATTTCATGGATTGTACTGGGTACTTTGAGAGCCATTGACATTACTGGTGGTTACTCTCACACTCGTTAACAATTTACATCATTGACTGGTAATCAAGTGGTTCCTACCATGTTCAACTTCGACACATTCATTCACATGGATAGAATCATACCAGTTCGAGATGCGGAAATCAAGACCCTGGATCTAGTTTTTTCCATTCAGGCTGTGAGGAATTTTGTTATCATTTATACAGTGGACTATTTATAAACAGATGGTTGTGTCCATGCTATATCTACACATGTCTATGCTATGATGTACTCAAAATAATTCCTGTATCAGAACAGTTTGAAATAGTTTCTAGTTAGTTTTGATCTGAGTATGGGAATGCCTACCTCAGCGATGATATATATATATATATATATTTTGCATTGAATTTTTATATAGGTTTCGACTGGGGTGTCCACAGGATGATCCTTGAAATGATAAAGTACTGCACTCTTCATATATGACAGACTTCAACATCATCTATTCTAGACTTTACACTTTAGGGGGCAATCTGTTACACTGAAAATTGTCATCCTGACATTCTGATATGTGTATGAGCTCATTATTACTCATAATTCTCCCTTTGCAAGTCTAATATATCAGTTCCTCATGTCAAGCCTTGAAAGTCAGAGAAATGTTCTTAAAAATCTCCTAAACTTTGGTGTTGCACTTTCTCCCTATCTTTCTTGTGGTCCTGCACCTAATGTTCAGCTCTCTTGCGTACCTGAATGCACTTTATATGTGTTAAAGGTGCGGACCCCTATAAGAGAAAAAAGGTGCAAGTAAATTCTAAAAAATCTCAATAAAAGTGAATTCTAGAAGCTTCCAGAAAATATCTTGCGGTGATAGAACCACTCTTATGAGGTGCATGTATCCCTTACCTTATGGAGCTAACCCCTTGATGTGAGGAGCTTATCCCTTTGAAGGAGGATTCTATCCCTTCATAGTTGGAACAAGAAACCTCCTCTTTTCCACTATAAAAAGAGGCATTGGGTAGCCTCAAAGGGAGTTCAAGCTTTAGAATATTTGAAGTTAAGTGCTGTTGAGATTCAAACTCAGTTAACTAAGAATTTTGTGAGGAGAGATTACATACCTCTATTCGTCTTGGTTAGAGAAGTGAAAATCTTATGAAATTAGAGGAGACTCCTGCTTCGAACCCCGGGAAGGCCTGTGCAACATCAAGGCTCAGGTTGTAAGGTTTTCCTTCTTTCGAAATTAATACAAATATACTCATTTTTCTCAATAAGCTTTCAGTTAATGGTTTATTTCATAGATTCCTTCATCACTTGATAAGCATGGTTTATGATGATTTCTATACAGGTGCTATGTAATATTTTTCTTGTTTGTGACTGTAGGTTTACGAGGAAAACTCCTTCAAGTGCACGAGGGACAACAACGACTTCAAACAAGCGCTGGACATACGGTAATTCTTTTACACCTCTATAGAGCTTTTCGTAGATCATATATGCTTAGAGAAAGATTAGTTTATTTGGCTGTTTGTTGTTAGATACTTTTAGTACTAGGGAGATCGGTCTTGTCTGCAAGATGGATTAATCCACACAAAAAGCCATATGGAGATCCCACTAATCTCTCTCTCTCTCCACAAGATACTGTAAGCAAACAGACACACATCAGTGACATCAAAACACCAAAAATTTATAAATTGCCCAATTTTTTTTCAAAAACTCACCTTGGATTTTTGACGCATCTATTTCTCAAACAGACATACTGATCACACATCTGTATCTCAAAGAGATGAAGAATCCGTGCGTAAAAATCACCCACAGGTGCGAAATATTCACAGAAATCCTCAGTTTCATGCAAATATTTCACGCCTGTGACTTGATCGCCCACGCGGTGAAGGCCAAAAATGGCTATGGGTTCTATGAAAACCTAATTTGTATAAACACCTGCCCAATAACTGAAAAAAATTAAAATGAAGGATGCTCTTGGGCCTACCTGACTCTACCGACGTGAATCCCGAGTGCACAGGCTGACCACAAAGACAAGAAAGGCTTAGCAGCAAGCTATGACATCTCAAACTCTCAAACACTCAAATGACACAAATGAGTTGAAATGAGCCATATTGGCCTATATTTTTCTGTTTTCAAATTTTTTGTAGTGCCATAATTAGAGCTCAGACAACCCATTTTCAGAACCGAAAGAAACATAGGGTTCACCCCCTCATAACTCCCAAAGGTGGCTCCACAAATTCACGTTTATGAAAAAATAAAATTTTCAATTCCCACAGGTACACCCTCTCTTAACATATTTTCATTCAACAGATTTTGTAAATATATTTGAATAAAAAATATGCTGTCACTTGGGGTTATTTGTTGCATGCATTATACAGTACGACAAACCACCAATTTCCCCATGCACCGAAGGTTCCTATGGAGGTATCATTCTACCCTCAACAAGGTAAAGTCCCATAGAAACTTTGCATGTCCTGATATCATTTATCCACAAGAAATAAACCATAGCTTCCAAACACCTGACCATGTTTATCATCTCCCCACATTGCACATGATAAACATCCTCATTGGTCGGTAGAGAATCCCCCTCCATGGCATCCATCACTCAAATTAGACCATGCATAAAAAAATATGATGCCATGGCCATATCAACATAGTCTGGGAAGAATTTGATGATCATTCATCCACCATGCATCAAGTCAAGTTTTACCATATCAAAATAAAACCACTTTCCCAGACTACCATTTTTTCGCAAGAAGATCGAACACACACCACCACCTCTCACATTTGGCCTACCATCCCCCCCATCATCATAGCCCATCTGTGATATTTTCCATATGCTTCATCATCCCCACAATGAGAAAAACCAATGGGGCTCCCACCCTCAACAAAAAAACCTTCCTCTCATCATAAGTGAGAGACCTTTTTAATGTTTTTGGGGCACCCGTCTCCGTGTTTTTTACAATCCAAACCCATTTTGTATTCTTTTTGAGATTGTACAAAAATTTTTAGGAGAACATCCCCCACCCATTTTTCTCCCATTACAACAGTCCCTAATCACCCTTGGTCGGAGCATCACACCTTTCATGGAAATCTACCACGACATTCATAACCAACATATACCCACCCTGGATTTCCTACCGACTCTAGGGATTTCTTCATAGTAAATAGTTATTACTACCACCAAACTACTTTCTT
The DNA here is from genome assembly GCA_034641835.2 of Pinus albicaulis. NCBI lineage: Eukaryota > Viridiplantae > Streptophyta > Pinopsida > Pinales > Pinaceae > Pinus > Pinus albicaulis. The sequence goes on along the minus strand of CM076575.1, from coordinate 1,887,622,497 downwards.
TATGCTCTGACCTTGGGCCACTAAACTCCCATCATCAGTGTTCAACCAGTTCTTGCCATCATGCCTATTTTAAAACTATCATATCAGAGACCCTGGTCCCTTGTATCAGTAGCTCTCTCATTTGGTTGAGGCTTCCTTTTTATCGAATTCAACAACCATTCTCTAAAATGGAAGCAATACCTTGGATGTCTCCTCATCTCAATAAGGGCATCCTCATATGGCACTATGGGAATCATGATTTCCCATAGATGTCATCGATCCTCCTTACATTCGACTACAACACAAGCTTTCATGTCAAGATGGTATCATACTTCACAACCATTGCACTTTTTTTGAATTCATCGAAGACCCCTACCATTATAAGCATCTATTTTAACAATGCTTACATGTGAAGGTCCCAGTCATACATCCATGCATACAATAAACATTTATATGCCATGGCAATATTATGCATGTGTGAACCACATTCAACCTATTGTCAAAGAAAAATTCCCTTGAGGGTATCAGCAATCATTGCCATCAACCAAATCAGTAGATCACTACCTTATTAGTGACACAGACATAACCTTTATCTTTCATATAGGCTTTTTAACTAGCCAAATCATCACGAGCATGGGACATGCCTGTTTCATAGAAAAATTGTATTTATTGTATCATAATACCTCTTGCAGGTTTCCGACAGAACATGGTCCCTATTTTACCTACTATAAGGGGTCTCTAGCCTTGGGCTGTACGCAGGTCCCTCTCTCTCTCTCGACATGGGTTACAAAAAACATAACTATAATGTATTTTGGCTATACAGTTCTTCCTAGACCTCACACATTAGGGGGAAACTGTTATCACTGGAAAACCAGACAAGAAAAATACATCATGAAATTTCAAGTGGAAGGATTTACAAGGCTGAGAAACATTAGAGAATGTATAAAATTTAAAAATATCTAAGGTCAATAGGAAAATTATCAAATTGTGCATAAAAGACACATGAAAAGTGCAATCTGTGACCAATTTTCTTTAATAGTCGCGCTGGTCTACGTGGATTTCCCTCAATAAGCCATGCAACCCTGAGCATGGTGGAAGGTCACCATCCGAGACCACTTGACACACTTCAAGAGAATATTTTCCACTTGAGGCTGCCCAAGGACAACCGCCTAGAGCCACCTTTAGACCTCAAGTTAGCACACAATGGAATCAACCCCCACTCTTGGGTCACTATCCACAATTGTATCAATAGTGGGAAGAAGGATTTGAATTTGCCTATAAAATTCCACCATCAGAAGAAAAAAATGAGAACACATTGTTATTTTGGTCATATTTCCCATGAGAAAACCAATAATGTGTTGTCCGAAGAAACAATAGAGTGAGGGGATTCACTTGTTGGCCACCCAACACCCCAAATCCCTAAGGAGAAGAGAGAGGCCTGCAGGACCAGCTCAAGGGGAAAGACCTTCTTGCATTGGGTATTAGAGCTCAATAGCTCTAAGGATCCACTGCAAGTGTGTAACATTCTACCACTTCTTTACTAATAACGGCTAATAGGAGGGGATTAGTTCTCCGTTCTGATTATTAGCTCTTTTGACTCGATTGAGCTTATGTTTATGTTTTATTGTTGTTTTGTTTTATCTTCTTGTTTGTAGCATACTATGTTCCATAAACTAATTTTCTACATGTTAGTATGTTTCCACTAACCAACTAACAACTCTTTTTGTCTGTGACCATTACTTGTAGGTTGCAACCACTCCTACTAAGCACCATTGTTTCAGTGCACTCGTGCACTAAACACACCAACACACACGTCTTCAACAAAGAAAACATGGGAGAATTTGGCGACAAGCTATAAATGTATGGCCAAAGTCAATATTGTTAAGTTGCAAAATACTAGAAGAAATTTTTAAATTCTTCAGATGAACGAAACATAGGACATCGATCCATTCATTAATCCAGTCTTGACTATCATAACTTTGTTAAAAAGTTATGCTGATGATATTAATTATCAAACAGTTCTGGAGAAATTCCTTAGATCTTTGTCTACCAAATTTTACGTTGTAGCACCAGCCATAGAAGAAGCGAAGTGTTTGTAAATGTTGACAGTTGATGAGTTGATGGGATCACTTCAATCCCATGAGGCAAGGATTAAAAAAATAAGAATTCCACCTTAGAGGCTACTTTTAAAAGTCAAGTTCTATCTCAAGAGATAGAGGTTGAGGAAGAAGTAAATCAACATGATGATTATACATGAGGCAATAGACATGATGCTTAGAGAGACCGAAAAGAAGAGAAGGAACAAGAAAGTGGAGGAAATAACAAAAGCTAAAAAAACAATCAAAGAGTCGAAAAATAAAAGGTGAGATGTAACTTTTATTTCAATAAATTTGGTCACGATGCCCATGATTGTAGGAAGAGGCTAGTTGATCAAGGAAAGTAGAGATATAATGTAACTACATAGAATAATGACTCCATGTTCCTAGTTTTCTATACCATGCATGAACCTTCTAATAATGTATGGTTATTAGACAATGGTTGCAGTAACCAAATTATAGGAAAAATGATTTTTTTTGCAAATATGGATAAATCTATGAAGAAGAGTTAATGTTGGGAACTGAAAATACTGTGGATGTAGATGGAAAAGGAGTGGTCAACATTATGACCAAGAAGGGGGATCTGAAGAAAATTTCAGAGGTATATTATGTCCCTAGTATCAAACATAGTCTGATAAGTGTTGGCCAGATAAGGCATAAAGGATACAAGATTATTTTTTAGGGAAAAGAGTTTGTTATATATGATAAGCCTCCAAACAAGAAGTTAATACTAAAGGTGTAGATAACAGGGAACAAAATCATTCCTCTAATCGTGAATTATAAATGATAAGGTCAGTTCTTTTACAATTGCATGTTCTAATGATTATTGGTTATGGCACTTTCTATTTTGACACTTGAATTTCTCTAGTTTTAGATTATTGCATTAGAAACATATTTTTAGAGGGTTACCTCCCATCAAAGAAACTTCTAGTACTTGTGAGTGTTGTCTTGGGAAGGCAAGATCGTGAAAGCTTTCCAAAGGGAGTTGCATATAGAAAAAACAAAAACTAGAGCTCGTTCATGTAGTCTTGTGTGGAATTATGAGCAGATATTCAATTGGTGGAAGTTGTTACTTCCTCACTTTCATTAATGATTTTAGAAGAAAGAATTGGTTTTATTTTTTTAAAGTAGAATTCTAAAATTTTTGCAAAGTTCAAATAATTAAAAGCCTTAAAATAGAACTAGAGTGAACGTCATATCAAGGTATTGAGATCAGATCATGGAGGAGAATATGATTCAAATGAATTCCAAGCTTACTATAAACAACATGGAATTAGAAGGTAGCTTACAATCAGATACACAATGAAACATAATGGTGTAGCAAGGAGAGAACAAGACAATTATGTACATCGCAAGGGGCATTTTGAAAGGAAGAAACTTATCTAATGAGAATTGTGAAGATGTAGTTCCATGTTTTTTATATGTGATAAACAGATCCTCTAGAAAGAGCGTGATGAATAGAGTAACAGAAGAAGTATGGCTAGGTATGTCTTGTCGTGTATCTTATCTCAGAGTGTTGGGATGTGTATTTTATGCACATGTGCCTGAGGAGCTCAAAGGAAATTTTGATGATAAAAGTGAAAAATGCATATTTACTAGTTATAGTGAGCAATTAAAAGCTTACAAATTGTATAACCATGCCACCAAGAAGACAATAATTAGCAGACATGTTTTGTTCAAAGAACAAGATTCATGGAATGGGAGTGTAGATCAAATAGTTGATGTATGAGCACCACTGATGGGAGAGTACGATGTAGTAAAAAATGAGTAGCATGGATCACAGGAGAAGACACCAAACATAGTCACTCTAGCAAGGATTCCAATATTTTATGAACAACATGGATCATCAAGCAGATCAATAGATCAAAATTATCCCAGCAATCAATTAATTGATGAATCAAGCAATGGTAACAGAAAGATGAGAAGTTTGAAAGATATTTATGATGATTTGGATGTTAATTCAAATTTTTCATTATTTTAATTTCAGCCTTCTTCATTTGAAGAAGTTATCAAAGATGAAAATTGGGTGAAAGCCATGGATAAATAAATTGAAACTATTGAAAATAATGATACATGGGATTTGGTTGATTTTCCAAAAGAAAATATATCATTAGTGTGAAGTGGGTATACAAGACAAAGTTGAATGAATAATGTGAAATTCACAGATTTAAAGAAATACTTGTAGAAAAAGGGTTCTCACTGCAATTGTGAATAGATTTTGGAGAAACATTTGCTCCAGTAGCTATATTGTATACCGTAAGAGAAATATTAGCAAAAACAGCTCAGAATAAGTGGAAAGTGTATTAGATGGATGTGCAATGTGTAGGTTTTAATCCTGTAAAAAAATTATGTATAAACAAATTATTAAAAAAATAAAATAAACAATGGAGAGAACATAAGCATAAAACATATATACACGAATATTTTCCCCTGGATCCCAAAAATGAGACTACCAAATTGATTCTTTCATTATATTACTTTCAATTTTACAATACACATATATACATGTTGAAGCATTCATAAAAACGAATCCATTAACTCTGGATTAGAACATAACCGTAGTTCCTTGACCGAATCTAGAAAATACCAATGACAAAAACCATCATGCCCAAAACCATGTGCAAACCCATGCACAAAACCATAGGTAGGTCTTCCCACCTATTATAAGGTGCAAAAAAAAAAACTATGAGGGAATTGTGCCCCCCTGTGAGCCCCCTGCTAAGCCCCATGAAATGAACAATTGGGTTTGACACCACCAGTGCCCCCCCCCCCCCCCTCTCACACCGTGTGTGCAAATAATCGTGGAAATAATATAACACACACCCAACATTCTGCCACATTTTGTTTTCTTTTCCACAGATGGGGTGACAAGAGAGCTTAGTCAATGGTCCACCCCTACAATTCCCATTGTTTCTTGGCACCAAGAAAACTGTTCAATGCTCACAAACTTCATCAATGCATCTGCAACATTCTTCCAAATGCCCACCTTTACCAACAACACCTTTTTATCCTCAACCATATCCCTCACAAAGTGATACTGAACATCAATTTTCTTTGTTTTTTAGTGATAAACAAGGTTATTTGCTAAGAAAATTTCACTTTGTCTATCACAATCTATCCTTATAGCCCGATGCACCAATCCCATGCTTGAACACAATCTCTACAACCAAATGAATTTCTTGATTGCATGAGCGACTACCATGTATTCAACCAATGTAGTTGAAAGATCCACTTCAGACTACATTTTAATCATCCAATTGATTTCCCCTCCAAATAGGTTAAATGCATACCCACTTGTAGATCTTCTCTAATTTATATCTCTAGCTCAGTCTGCGTCAACCAAGCCATAGATGTCCAACACTCTTTCAAATCCTAGTCTTCCTTGGTAGCACAAGCCATAATAATGAGTGCCACACAAATACATGAAAACTCACTTCATTGTTTTCCAATGTTCCTTCCTTGGTTTTGACATAAACCTACTCAATACTCCCATTGCATGTGCAATGCCTTGTCTAGTAAAAACCGCTGCATACATCAGGCTACCCAATGGACTTGCTTATGGAACATGGGGCATGTCCTCTTCCTCTTCTTCCGTCTCGGGACACTATTCAACATATAGTTTTACACCTACAGGAATAGGAAAATTCACGGGATTACTATTCTTCTTATTAAACCTCTGCAATATTGTCTCAAAATAATTTCTCTAGTTTAACCATAGCTTCCTCTTTTCCTGATCTCTACTAATTCCATGCCCAAAATATAGTTTGAAGCAACAAGATCCTTCATGTCGAATTTGGAGTACAATTGGGTCTTCAAATTCTGGATAATATCTTTGTCATTTCCAGTTAGCGAAATATCATCCACATACAAGACCGAATAAATAACATGATCACTAATTACTTTAAAATACTCACAGTGATCTTCTTTGCTTCTTGTGAAGCCAAGTCCACATATATATGTATCAAATTTCTGATACCACATTTTTGGTGACTGTTTTAAACCATACAGAGACTTTTTTAATCTACATACCAATTATTTCTTACCCTTCACTGCAAACCCTTCAGGTTTCTTCATGCCACAGATCTCTTCTTCTAGATCCCTGTGAAGGAACATTGTATTCACATCCATTTGTTCTACCTCAAAATAAAATGCAGCAAAAACATATAAAAGTAATGTGATGGAAGCTACCTTAGAAAAAACAGAACAAATATCACCAAAATAAATTCTCAATGGCTCAGAATAGTCTTTTGATACCAACCGAGCTTTGTATTTCTCCACCTTACCTTATGCATTCATCTTCTTCTTAAACACCGCTTTCCTTCCAATGGGTTTCCTTCCAATTGAAAATTTCATCAAATACCAACCATTATTTTTTTCCATAGATGCCATTTCATCAACCATGGCCTCCCATTATTTTCAGGCCTCTGAATGTAATGCCTCCCTGACAGTTCTCGTATCACGATCAGTAATAGGTAAAGATAAATTTAACCAAAAAGTAAATGGACTCTACCTTTCTATCTTCCTTCTTTATTGAACCTATCTTCTTAAAGCTAGAGTTTGTGGATCTTCCTCTTCTGATTCTTGTTCTGATATTGATCCAGGTGGATATTGGTTTCCACCCACCTATTCCATTTGAACCTGGGCCATCAATTCTTGCATCTTTTCATTTTCAGCACAACTTACTATTTTTAGCTGGTTTTCAGGTCCTGCAATCCCAGAGCCTTTTTGGGGCCCTAATGATCCAGGTGAATATTGGTGGCCACCCACCTATTCCATTTGAACCCCCACCATCAGTTCTTTCCTTTTTTAAGTTGCAGCACAACTTACTATTTTTAGCAATTTTTCAGGTCCTGAACTTCCATAGCCGTTTTGAGGCCTTAAACAACGTTTTTTGGGAAAAATGATAGCAACAAAAGATTGATGTTGCTCACTCAAAAGTTGTATTCCTTGGATATATATTTCTAACGAGCTATCGAGTGCATCAAATGGAGATCAGATGCCAAAGTTACGCCCCGGGAAATTGAAACACCAATTTACACAAACAGGACCCACAATTTTGGCGTTTCATTTCCTAGGGTTAGGTTTTTGAATGTTTCAGGTTTTACATTGTTTCTCAACAATAAATCGGCCCTAGAGCCTCATTGTAAAAAACTAGAGGGGCTTGTAGCCATCACATTACTTCTTAGAGATACGCTACCAGTGCCCTCGCCCGCTCATTTCCATTATGTCTTATTGTAACACAGTTCACAAGCATGTAGCCACCACATATATTCTCAGAGATAAGCCTATCAGCACCATAGCTATTTATTTATATTATAGCTGTATTGTAATACATTTAAGATGCCTGTAGCTACGACATCTCTTCTCAAAGATAAGCTACCAGTGCCCTATCTATAAGCATATTTCAGTAAATTTGTTTTTAATAAAAGGAAGCATTATTTCTGCTGCATCTCTGTGCTTATGGTTATATGTGTATTCTATTGCATTACTACATAAATAAGGATCACTGGTATCAGAGCGGTCTTCTCTTTCTCTATTTTTCTTTGCATGTCCCCAATGCGGTCAGGTTTTAAGGAGTTTGGTCTTGTTTTGGTTGAACTATTGCAAGATCAGCCTCACAAACCCTGATGACCTCCCATGGCGGAAGGAAAAAAGACGAGGGAGCAGGATATCCTATCAAAATATTGCTTGAGGAGGCCCTCAAGAAACAAAGTAACGGGATGATGGATAAATTTTTTCAGATCCTTCAATGGCTGCCCACCTGCGGCACATCTACATCCAGCACGTCCACCAATAGGTATACGATATTTTGGACAAATCCAATACCAACTTCAGTAAAATTTTCCCCTGATGGAGGAACTTAACGGAATGGGGACCATTGCTTCCTAAGGAGGGAGGAATGATCCTGGTGGATATTGGTGGCCACACACCTATTCTATTTGAACCCACGCCATCAATTCTTGTAACTTTTCACTTTCACAACAAATTTCTATTTTTGGCAGGTTTTCGGGTCCTGCACTCCTGGAACCATTTTGGGGCCCTAATGATCCATGTGGATATTGGTGGCCACCCACCTATTCCATTTGAACCCCCACCATCATTTCTTTCCATTTTTAAGTTGCAACACAACTTATTATTTTTAGCAATTTTTTGGGTCCTGAACTTCCAGAGCCGTTTTGAGGCCGTAAACGACGTTTTTTGGGAAAACCGAGAGAAACATCGCTGCATAAACCAAATTTTCCCACTCAATATTTGTATTCCTCAAATATATATTTCTAATGAGCTATTGAGTGTGTCAAGCGAATATCAGATGCCGAATTTACATCCCCGGGAAAGTGAACCACCAATTTACCTAAACGAGACCCACAATTTTTGCGCTTCATCTCCTAGGGTTACGTTTTTGGATGTTTCGAGTTTTATATTATTTATAAACAATAAATAAGCCTTTGAGCCTCATTATAACATAGTGGAGGGTCTTGTGGCCATCACATCTCTTCTCAGAGATACGCTACCAGTTCCCTTGCCTGTTCATTTCCATTATGTCTCATTGTAACACAATTCATATGCCTATAGCCGCCACATCTCTTCTTAGAGATAAGACTACTAATTCCCTAGCTATTTATTTATATTATGGTTATATTGTAACACAGTTCAAAGGCCTGTAGCCACCACATCTCTTCTTAGAGATAAGCTACCAATGCCCTGTCTGTAAGCATATTTCAGTAAATTTGTAATTAATAAAAGGAAGCATTATTTATGCTACATATTTGTGCTTATGGTTATATGTGTATTCTGTTGTGTTCCTGCATAAATCCAGATTAGTGATATCAGAGCAGTCTACTCTTTATTTTTTTCTTTGCATGTCCCCAACGCATTCAGGGTATAAGGAGTTCAAGATCGATTTGGTTGAACCGTTGTAAGATCAGCCTCGCAAACCCTGACGACCTCCCATGGCAGAAGGAAAGAAAGATGAGGGAGTAAGAGATCCTATCAAAATATTTCTGGAGGAGGCCCTCGAGCAACAAAGGAATGCGATGATGGATAAATTTTCCCAGATCCTTCAATGGTTGCCCACCTGTGGCACATGTACATCTAGCATGTCTGCTAACAGGTCTGTGACATCCTAGACAAATCCAATACCAAGTTCAGCAAAATTTTCCCCTCATCGAGGAACTTAACGCAATGGGGACAATTTCTTCATAAGGAGTGATGAATGATCTAGGTGGATATTGGTGGTCACTCACCTATTCCATTTGAACCCACACTATCAATTCTTGGAGCTTTTCACTTTTAGCACAACTTACTATTTTTAGCAGGTTTTCGGGTCCTGCACCCTGGAGCCATTTTGGGGCCCTAATGATCCAGGTGGAAATTGGTGGCCACCCACCTATTCCATTTGAACCCCCACAATCATTTCTTTCCATTTTTAAGTTGCAGCACAACTTATAAATTTTAGCAATTTTTTGGGTCCTGAACTTCTAGAGCCATTTTGAGGCCGTAAACGACGTTTTTTGGGAAAACCGAGAGAAACATCGCTGCATAAACCAAATTTTCTTACTCAATATTTGTATTCCTCAAATATATATTTCTAATGAGATATTGAGTGTGTCAAACGAATATCAGATGCCGAAGTTACATCCCCGGGAAATTGAACCACCAATTTACCTAAACGAGACCCACAATTTTGGTGCTTCATCTCCTAGGGTTAGGTTTTTGGATGTTTCGAGTTTTATATTATTTATAAAAAATAAATAAGCCTTTGAGCCTCATTATAACATAGTGGAGGGTCCTGTAGCCATTACATATCTTCTCAGAGATATGCTACCAGTTCCCTCGCCCGCTCATTTCCATTATGTCTCATTGTAACACAATTCAGAGGCCTATAGCCGCCACATCTCTTCTTAGAGATAAGACTACTAATTCCCTAGCTATTTATTTATATTATGGCTATATTGTAACACAGTTCAAAGGCCTGTAGCCACCACATCTCTTCTCAGAGATAAGCTGCCAACGCCCTGTCTGTAAGCATATTTCAGTAAATTTGTAATTAATAATAGGAAGCATTATTTATGCTATATATTTGTGCTTATGGTTATATGTGTATTCTGTTGTGTTCCTGCATAAATCCAGATTAGTGATATCAGAGCGGTCTGCTCTTTATTTTTTTTTCTTTGCATGTCCCCAACGCGTTCAGGGTATAAGGAGTTCGAGCTCGATTTGGTTGAACCGTTGTAAGATCAGCCTCGCAAACCCTGACGACCTCCCATGGCAGAAGGAAAGAAAGACGAGGGAGTAAGAGATCCTATCAAAATATTTCTGGAGGAGGCCCTCGAGCAAAAAAGGAATGCGATGATGGATAACTTGTCCCAGATCCTTCAATGGTTGCCCACCTGCGGCACATGTACATCTAGCATGTTTGCTAACAGGTCTGCGACATCCTAGACAAATCCAATACCAAGTTCAGCAAAATTTTCCCCTCATCGAGGAACTTAACGCAATGGGGAAAATTTCTTCATAAGGAGTGATGAATGATCTAGGTGGATATTGGTGGTCACTCACCTATTCCATTTGAACCCGCACTATCAATTCTTGGAGCTTTTCACTTTTAGCACAACTTACTATTTTTAGCAAGTTTTCGGGTCCTGCACCCCGGAGTCGTTTTGGGGCCCTAATGATCCAGGTGGAAATTGGTGGCCACCCACCTATTCCATTTTAACCCCCAGCATCATTAATTTCCATTTTTAAGTTGCGGGACAACTTATAATTTTTAGCAGTTTTTCGGGTCCTGAACTTCCAGAACCATTTTGAGGGTCTAAACGATGTTTTTTGGTAGCAACATGAGTCTATGCACCAATGTTGCTCACTAAAAATTTGTATTCCTCAAATATATCTTTCTAACGAGCTATTGAACGTGTCAAACGAAGATGAGATGCCAAAAGTACATCCTTAGGAAGTTTAAACACCAATTTACCCAAACAAGACCCACAATTTTGGCACTTCATCTCCTAGGGTTAGGAGTTTGGATGTTTCGGGTTTTACATTGTTTCTCAAAAATAAATAGGCCTTCGAGGCTCATTGTAACACAGTGGAGGGGCCGTTAGATATCACATCTATTCTCAAAGATACGCTACTAGTGCCCTCGCCAGCTCATTTTCATTATGTCTGATTGTAACACAGGTCAAAGTCTTGTAGCCGCCACATCTCTTCTCAGAGATAAGCCTACTAGTGCCCTAGATATTATTTCTACTATGGCTTTATTGTAACATAGTTCAGAGGACTTTAGCCACTACATCTCTTCTCAGAGATAAGCTACCAATGCCCTGTCTGCAAGCGTCTTTCAGTAAATTTGTTTTTAATAAAAGGAAGCATTATTTCCACTGCATCTCTGTGCTTATGGTTATATTTGTATTTTGATGGATTCCTGCATAAATCCAGGTTAGCTATAGAGTTTGATTCTTCCTCCTTTAGCTCAAAATCTATGTTCTCAGGTACCTTTGGTAAGACTTCATGTTCAATAACATTTTTCACTTCTCTAAACACCACATCTTGATTTTACACAATCTTCCTTTTTCTTGGGTTCCAAATATTATAACCTTTTAAACCATCCTTATACCCAATAAAGATGACCCTTTCATTGTAACTATCAACCTTGGTTATTTTCTCCTTTATAGCATGTACATATGGATCACATGCAAATACCCTCAGATGTGAAAGACATGGTTTCTTTCCAGTCCATAACTCATGTGGAGTCTTATCCTCCAACGTTGATGAAGGTGATCTATTAACTAGGTAACAAGCACTCTCCATTGCCTCTTCCAAGAATTCCTATCCTAACCCAACACCAATGAGCATGCTTCTTGCCTTTTCCATCAAATTTGTGTTCATTATTTCTGCAATTTTTTTTTACTAAGGTCCATATGGAGTAGTCTTCTACCATGCTATACCACACTTCTTACAGAAATATTCAAATTCCTTCTTGTAGAACTTTACACCATTATTTTTCCTCAACACCTTTATCTTCTTCTTTTTCTAATTTTCCACGAGAGCCTTAAATTATTTAAACATGTTAAAGAATTTAGATTTCTTCCCGAGGAAGTATATCCATGTATTCCTTGAGAAGACATCTGTAAATGACACATTATACACAAAATTACCTAGTGATGGAATCGAGACAGGTCCAAACACATCATTATGCACAAGCTCTAATATCCCTTTCACCGTGTTAGCACCAAGCGAGAGATTCACCCGATTCTTCTTCACATATACAAAATGTTCACAAAAACAAAAATACAGAGAGAAATTACACATACCTTCTACCATACCATTACCATGAGGTATTCAAATTCCCTTCTCTCCAATATGTTAGCCATCAGTAAATTTTGTCATAAGCAAATGATGGCTAAAACAGGCCTTGAGCCTTCAAGAGATTGTTTCATATGAAATTGCTCATTCTTGAAGTATGATGTTCCTTACTAGTTGTTGTTCCCTAAGACTGCTATTCCCTTGAAAACTGTCTCCTAAACAACCCCATTTTTCATCATTTCATTCACTAATTTTTGCTCTTATTCATCCTCCACTTTCTCTAGAAAATCCCCTTGCCTCATCCTAATTTTCCCTTCATTCTCCTTAAAATCCATCCAAATCCATTTTAAACCATATAACTCATTGTTTATGGTTTTAAAATGCTTCCTTTCCCTCTACCGAAACCTAAAAAACCCATTAAAAACCTTTAAAAAAAAATTCCGTCTTTTTAAGGCCTTAAACCCGCTTCGCTTAAAGCCCTTGGCCCCTTTTTCACAACGTGAGCCGATCCTGTGACCAAAGCGCTAAGCCCATCGGCATCGACCTTTTCTCTTTCCCCGCAACCTTTTTCCTACATAAATTTTTTTCCGTCGATGCGATGTTAAAACCCCCCAACGCTTAAATCTGCTGCTTCATATGATTGACACCCGTGACCTTATGCAAGCGTTCATCGCAACCTTTTTTCATTTTAAAAACTTCTTTTTACCGATGCGAAGGCCCCGATGAAAATCATTGCATATCGGAAAAATTACTTTTCATATGCGCCAGACCCTTATCCTGCCGATATGCGATAAGTCCTTTCTGGCTTACCCCCCAACTCCTTTTTCGTCATATGGCCATGTGCCTGTGACTAGGCGCTAAGTGCTCATCGCATCACAATTGTTTTATCGCATCGGCATTGGTTTTTTTACATTAACTCACTCCCCTTCCCTCGCCGATGTGATAAGCTTCCCCCTCCTCAGCCCCTGGTCACCTTATCCCGCCATATGACCAGGCCCCAGCCCTAGTTTCTTAAGCCCTCATCGCATCGGCATTTCCTCTAAAACACGCATATTTCTTTGTAAAAATTCATGGCCCGAGGGCGATGCCCCGACCGAACCCTAGTCGTTGATCTCAAATCATGATCCAACGATCTGGACCCTTTCCGAGCCCTCCACTTCCTTTCGTCCCCCACGCTTCTGTGATCCCCCAGATGAGATCATGACTGTTGATCTTAGTTTTGATCCAACGGTCCTCTGTTCATCGCCCTTTCTCCTCTTATTTGCCATCGGCCATTACATGTTCTAAAAAACCTTATCCCCAGACCCTCTGCTCCTCCTATCGCCAATCTTCCGAAGTGACACCTGACCCTCCATCTCACAGATCCAACGGTCCACAAGCTTTTCTGCCCACATTTCTCCATAACACTATAAAGTCCATTTTTAGCGCGAAAGGGAAAATTTTCCCCAGTAAAACATCAAAAGTGTATTGTTTCCCCTAACTCATTACCACTTACCACCTAAAGCCCTATGAAGCAGCGGACCCCAGTCTTCGTGTTAATCTCAGTTTTAAGCCCTTTTTTTCGTGGTTTTTACTATGGAAACTCCTCCGCCTGCATTTCATCTCTTCTGCATAAGCTCCTCTACCCTCCGCCAGCCTCTGTAAGTAGTTTATCCAACGCCGCAATATTTTATTTAATTGTTTGTTTATGTTGCAGGTTTTTAAAGGGTGTCTTAAGCATTGAAAAGTCCTCCATAGATAGCACAATAGCGGAAACCACCTGAGATGACGATCCTTGGTGCTTAAAGTGTAAAAGGAGGTTTATGGGTGTTTATCAATGCTATATTAAAACTGATAAAACAAAACAAACCCTCAGCGCGCCCAGATACCTATTCATTGAAAAGAAGGGATATGCCTAGAGACAAAGAATTAATAGTCAAAAGCATAGTTAAAACAAGGGATTAAAGGTTAATCCAGTCAGCAGAAAGGAAAAAAGCCCGAAGATGATCAGAAGAAGACTTAAATCACAAATTAAAAGGTTAATGTTAGTGATTAAAGATTTAAAGAGACATATCATCCAAGAAAGCCTCCAAAATGCCACATCATTGAGGCTATTACTCCTCAGAATGCCACCTGCAAGCTGAATTCAACAAAAAAAAGAGTGCATATTAATTACACAGTCAGAGATTTTTCTAAAGACAACTCAGCATTAACTGCCAACCTACCAAAAACCCTCAAATTCAACAAAAATGACTGAAGTCGATGAAAATTGATGTAGAATTCAATTAACAGAGTAGAAAACTTAGAAAACTTCTCCATTTGGCCCTTCAAAGGCTGAGAAGTACTCACTTTGTATTAATTGAACAGATAGACCCTTATTACACTCCACCTTCTCATTCTTATATAAATACTTCTGTAGAAGACAGTATAGTGGTTGGTCTCTGGATATCTGTTGCATGTAGATAGCTTTTTGAAGCAGTTGTAGCTCTATTTTGTAATTGAAGATACATAAGCTGAGATGAGAAGTTTGAAGCTGTGAAGACCCATTGGACTTGAATATTGTAACTAGTTTGAACATCAAATACAAATAGATGATTTATGGGATCCTAGTCTATGTCAATGGTGATGTCCTTCTCACTGTAAATTGTTATTTTCTTTATGTTTTCATTCTGTCCACTATTCTCTGATAAAGAACAACAAATATAGATTAGGATTTACTTCTGAAGTACCCTAAATCTCACTGATAAATATTTATCCTTTATGTTTTCTTCTAAATGTGTTTTGAAGGTAATTCAATAGAGTATAACCAGTGAAGTGTTGGTTAGCCCACATTTCCTGAGTACAACTTGAGATATTGTCTTTGAATGTTATTGATAAGTTTGCTAATTAAGGATTTAGCTAGAGAAGTCTATGGTTAGCCCTGTCCTCTAGTTTCTTCTCCAACAGTTTCTTTGAAAAGTTCCCTTAAGAGTATGTTCAAAGCAGGCTAGTTTAAAAGTACTTACCTGATGTTAGACTACTTTTTATGTTTGTCATGAATGTTTTCCCTTTGAATATGCTGAAAGCAAGCTAAGTTAAAAGTATTTAATTGATCTTAATCTATTCTATGTTTTTAAATGTTTTCTCTTGAAAGTACATCAAAAGAAGGCTAGTTTCGAAGTACTTACTTGATCTTAGATTACTTTTGAGTTTTCTCCTTAAGTGCATGCCAAAAGCAGGCTAGTTTCAAAGTACTTACCTGATCTTAGGCTGTTATTTTTTCCCTCATCTGTTTGATTTCCCTCACTCCATTTCTTAGTGTTTCATTCGATAAAATCAACTTAAAGAGATCCTTTGACATACATGACTTGCCCCATGGACCACTCTTGAAACTTTTTGTGCAATTAAATCCTCTTATGACTCCATAGCCCAATGGATTGATGCTCCTCCTTGCCTATCTTATCAGCTGAACCATTCTTTCATTTACTTACACCTACACCCTTCATATAGACTTCCTTCATCTTCATGTTATCCTGCCCAACCAAACAAAAACAAACAACCCTTGTTCTTTATAACTAGCCTAAAATTACACTTTAAGCCTTAAAGATCATATCTTTAAAAAAATACATAGAGATATCCCTCTCTGAATCTAGGATGGCTAGGTCCTCAGATTCCAAAGTGGTTTTGATGTAGGCTCTGCAGCGTTTTTACTTGCCAATCTTGCAAACTATGGAGTCCCAACATACTGGTGACCATACTGGGGACTTCTGAGTAAAATCCTTAAAACAAAACACTCAGTTTTCAATACAGAATGAATAGATTTCTTCAAGCACAACCAAGCATATTGGTGATCATGATAGGACTTGTCTGAATCAGTGGCAATCTAAGTACTTCCTAGGATTCTAATAGACCCTTATCAAACCTTGGAGAAATCAGCTAGTAAGCCATAGAGTAAACTCTATTTTTCTCATTGCCGTAGCTAAGTGTTGAAATAAATATAGGATGCTCTCATAACCCAGAGGAATATTAAAAACTCAGAAAACCAAAAAACATTTCAGATTGGTTTTCAAACCTGATTAGTGGTGGTGGACCATAAAACATTTTACCTTCTAAAAGCTAGAAATTTCCACTTGGTGACTCCACAATCCTGAACAGACCTAAAGAATCCATTTGGGAACCCTTTTCTATCATAAAATCATACAAACTTGGCCAGGGAAACTTTGATGATTAATTTTTCTTGTTAGAAGGTCAGTGAGCCTACTAAAGATTGTCATACTTGGTTAGAATTTTCTTATCATTGGGTCTGAAAACATAGGATAGTGGCTTCTAGAAGAGTCCACACTAGAGCCTATCCTAACCCAAATCCTCCTGAGACAGTTGATAATCCAGAAAGTATCCTTAGGAAGTCTCCTAAGCCTAAAACTTCAACTGTTGTCAGGCCAATCCATAGAGCTAATTTTGTTCCTGAAAACCTTACAGCTCTACAAGATTCACAAGTTGACTTAAGAAACCCATTCAGAACTAGGTCACTTGATGATATAGATTAGATAGAATTTTAGTCTCCACCTTCATCCCAAGATAGAGGTGAACACACTGGTAGCAGAGAAACTACCCCTCCTGATTTCCATATCATTCATAATTTTCGTTTCTCTCATCCTGGATCTGCTCAACAGTCTCTTGGTGGTCCATCCACTTCTGTTATACGTACACCCACTGTTCCAACTACCCCATTTCACCAACCCCCTCCCATCTTACATCCTCCACCTGTAAACCCCCCATTTTTCCCACAACCTCCTATCATGGCAACATGGTATGCCCCTCTAGTCCTTCCTTTAAATTTAGTCAATTTTCCATAGGACTATCGTCCAAGATACAATTATACGATGCTAGTAGTGCTATTACTGCTTCACAACATGTGGACAAGATGAATGACTATTTTGATAGAAATGACATTGATGATGAAACTTTCAAACTCAGATTGTTTGCTCAAAGCTTAGGGGGAGAAGCAAGAAAGTGGTTCAAAAGCTTAACCCCTCATAGTATTAATGACCTTCAAGCTCTCCATCTATCATTCCTAGACAAATGGGAAGTTAGAAAAAACCCTCTCCAAATACTTTTAGATTACAACAATCTCAAAAGAAACATGGGGGAAAGTGTTCAAAATTATTGCACTAGGTTTAATAGTGTTTATAATGCACTGCCCCTAGACTTGAAACCTCCTCAAGGCTCATCCTTGGCCAAATTTCTTGAAGGACTCAATCCTGAAATGGCCTATCAGCTAAGAGAAAGAGACCCCTTGACCTTAGAAGACATGCAGAAATGAGCTCTTGCTGTGGAAGTAAATCTGATTGAAAAAGGAGCTAGGATGAGGAATGAAAAGAAAGTATCATTTAGGGAGGAAACTGCACCCTCCACATCTAGCTCAAAAATGGAAATAATGACAGAGGAAATGATGAATAATATGAGCGTACTTGAGAGAGCACAATCTACGGATAATTAATCAGCTTCCCAAAACAGAAATCAATCTCAAAATCAGAATCAGAACTTTAGGAGAAACCAACCTCAAAACAGACAAAGAGAAGATGATCAGCAGATCGGACCTCCATTTCAAGAAAATTATGTAAATAAGGATGAAGAAATAATTTAACAAATAGAGGATGACAACATGAACATGTTGGGAGTAAGCAATGAGGATTCTGATTTCCTCCATGAAAGAAAACAAGGTCTATATACACCTTATGATGACAGAAGACCACAAATTGATTATTATGAACAATACTCAGAATATGCCATCATAGGATCACCTAAAAAATATGACCTCAGAATAAAAAAGAATCAAGAAACTCCCAAGAACAAAACCTCTGATAAATCTGCGAAAAACAGCCCTGAAAATACACCCAAAAAGATAGTTGAAATTCACAAAACAATGACTGTAAATTATGATTCAAACAAAGGGAAAAACACTCAAGCCAATGAAAAACAGATTTTTAACCCCAGTAGCACTGACATTTTAGCCAGTGCTCCTGAAAAATCCATTCTAACTGTTGTAAATAATAAAAATCAGTAAGATGATTTTGCTGATGAAATAGTGACTACGAAGGCTGAACTAAACATGTTAAAAATCAGATTCCTTTTAGCCTAGAAAATGAAATATCTAAAATCAAATTCTCTGTTCCACTCACTGAATTAGTCACTCAGAATGTATATAGAGGTCAGATTTTGAAGGCTTTAAACATAGAAGATGCTCATGACACAGTTAACTTAATGATGATACCCCAAAGCTCATTTTTGGACCAGAAATTGAAGGGAAATTTCAAGAAGGAACTACCCCTCCATTCTACATCAGCTTAAACATTCATGAAAATATCTTGCACAATGCCATGATTGATTCAGGAGCATCACATAACCTCATGGCCAAGGTAATAATGGAAATATTAGGCCTAGAGGTGACTAGATCCTACAAATATTTATATCCTTTTGATTCAAGCAGGGTGAGATGCCTAGGCCTAATAAAGGATCTGCGTGTTAACTTAGCCCAAATACCAGCCAAGAGTTTAGTGATGGACATTGTAGTGGCTGATATACCCCCCAAATATGGCATGATTCTTTCAAGGTCATGGGGTGCTAAGTTACAAGGCACAATGCAGATGGATATGACCTATGTCACCATCCCTGTCTTTAGTCAAACTAGAAGACTCTATAGGGAAATGCACATGAAATATATGGTGAGTAACCAAGAAAGACCAGAGAATTCCCCTCTCTATTCCATACATACTGAACTTGACTCTTTCATCCTTTTCAATGATGATTTTCCCAAATAGCAAGAGCTAATCAATGAAAAAACATCAAATGCTGTAATCATTTCACACTCAAACATAGTTACAGTAATGGATAATGAGGAAAATAAAGAGGAAACAAAAAAGCAGACTGTTTATTTAGAAATTTACAACAAACAGATTAACAGTCTTGAGGTTCAAAATAGTCATAAAAATAATTCAGATCATGAAAATCAAGAAGAAAAGCCTCAAAACATTGAAAACCTTGAGGAACACAACACAGAAAAACATAGTGCAGACCCTTGTTCATAATATAATGATGAAGAAGACAGAGAGGAAAGCAATGAAATAAATCTCAAACCTGAAAACAGTCCTCTATGGAGCATGAATTTTGATGGGTCTTGCACTAAAAATGATGCAGGAGCTGGCATATTGTTACACAACACTGAAAACAATCATGCTGAGGGGAATTCCTATAAATTAAAATTTCAATGTACTAATAATATAGCTGAGTATGAAGCTCTCCTTTTAGGCCTACATTTATTGAAAAAATTAGGGGCCAAAAGGATAAAAGTTCATCGAGATTCTGAGTTGATTATTAGGCAAGTAAATGGGGAATAGAGTTCTAAACATACTAGACTTAGAGCCTATAGAGATGATGCCATGGACTTGTTGAAAAAATTTGAGGAATTTCAACTTATATTTGTCCCAAGAAACCAAAATGTCCATGCCAATGGTTTAGCCTGTAGAAATTAGTTGAATAAATCACTTATTCACTGAAGATTAACCTGGTCATATATCAATTTCGAATTGCATACATAACACATAACCTTCTTCTACAATTAATTGTCACATGCGGAAATAACAGAAGCAATCTCACATCAATTCAATCACACATTAACTCGGTATGTATGGGGAAAGCCTATAGCTGAAAACCCCGCAGCTATTGTGTATATTATAATGGAGAAATCAAGTAACCAAACAAGTACAATACTCCTCACAAGTACTCAGTACTCTCTCATGAAGTTACTCACAATCTGACTCAGTTTTGAACAAGTCTGAGGTTCAAAACTCCCCGCCAATTGCCTTGCCTCTATTGCGCAATCATGGCTTGTATATGAAGAGGTTCAAGGTTCGAATCCCCTTCCCTTGATTGCGTAATTGTCATGGACAATTCCTCCAAGTGTAATGCAAATCTCATGCAAAACAAATCTACCAAATGATAGCTTTACTCACCCTTTCATCTACCTCTTCCACTGGTCTCCACTGAACTGATCATGCACTGTAGTGAACTGAAGTGTTCTTGAGTTGACTAATGAGTTAATATTTAGTAAGTTAAATATTATTTAATTTACTCCACTCATATCTAGTTGATTAGTTAGTTAACTAATCCCAACTAGTTCAACTAAAACAAACAGAACACAACTCCACTATCTGTCCCGTTAACTCCTCCAAAACTCCTGCCACTGAAGTCTAACTGAAGCCAACCATGCAAGATACCATCAAACCCTAGGAACCACGTGATTCCTTGTGTCAGTTGCATGAGTCACCTCCATGACTCAAACTGAAGTGCGCCAAGAGAGTAAACTGCTGTTTATAGTCAAAATATTATTAAGGGTAAATAATATTTGACTTCCATATTTTAGGAGATCAGTCTAAAAATAGCCTGGGTCCTAAAAATTAGGGTCTCATCTATTTTTACCGACATGTCGCATACTCCAAGAATCTCCAAGTAGAATTCCCAAATTATGCTCCGTATGTCTAAAAATAGACATAGTCTAAAAATAGACTTTGCGCGAGAATTTGCCTGCGGGCCCACTTAGTGAAGGCGACTTCATTTCACTAAGCTCCATCATCTTGCTGCATTCTCAACACTCCCTCTCAGCAAGATATGGATTATCTGCAATCCCTATCCTGCCTCTGTGGAATTCGAACTTGCTCCTGGTGAGCGCCTTCGTCGGGATGTCGGCATCCTGATCCTCCGTGGGAACATATGAAAGCATCATGATTCTCCACTGAACACAATCTCTGATATGATGGTACCTGATGTCGATGTGTTTGGACCTATCATGAAATACTGGATTAGCTGAGAGTTTAATGCAACTCTGGTTATCACAGTAGATCACTATAGGCTCCAAATGCAACCCGAACAATCCAACGAGGATCTTCCTCATCCAAATAGCCTCGCATGCAGCCAAGCTAGTTGCCATGTACTCGGCCTCTGCTGAACTGAGTGCCACGGATCTCTGCTTCCTGCTGTACCAGGAAACTGCTGTCGACCCAATGCTGAAAACTCCTCCAGAAGTGCTCTTCCGGTCTGTTGGGCTCCCTGCCCAATCTGCATCAGTGAAACCAGAAAGCTTCACTCCATCCTCATGTCTGTACCATAGACCATATCCCGATGTGCCTCTGATATAGCGCAATACATGCTTGCCCGCCTTCCAAAAGAGCTTGGTAGGCTTAACCATAGCTTGCGAAAGCTGGTTAACTACATAGCATATATCGGGTCGAGTATTGACCAGATACATCAACGACCCCACCAACTGTCGATAGACAGTGGCATCCACTACCTCCTCCGAAGTAGCATCTCCCTTCCTCCAACCTCCAGGAAGAGGGGTATCAACAGGCTTGCAGCCCTACATGTTGAACCTCTCTAGAATCTCCCGGGCATACTTGCCCTGAGAAACAAACAGTCCTCCACTGCGCTGCCAAATCTCCAATCCCAGGAAATAATGAAGGATGCCCCGGTCCTTCATCTCAAACTCCCGTGCAAGATCCTCCTTGCATGAAAGTATCAACTGCTCGTCGCCAGTCAAAATCAGATCATCTACATACAGTACGATGATCAACAGCTTCCCCTCCACCACAATCTGGTACAGGTTTGGATCCGCCTCACTCTTGGAGAATCCAAGCCCGGTGAAGTAGCTGTCTATCCGAGTGTACCAAGCACGAGGTGCTTGCTTCAGCCCATACGGTGCTCTCTTGAGTCGGCACACATGCGACTCACTGCTGAAGATCTCAAAACCTTCAGGCTGCTCTATGTACACCTCTTCCTCAATAACTCCATTGAGGAACGCAGTCTTCACATCCATCCGATGAATGTGCCACCCCATCTGCGCTGAGAGAGCAAGGATCGTCCGTATGGAAGAGTACCTTGCGACAGGTGCAAAAGTCTCCTCATAGTCAATCCCCTCGATCTGTGAGAAGCCACGGGCGACAAATCTCGCCTTGTACTTCTCCACACTCCCGTCAGCTGCCTTCTTCACCTTGTAGATCCATCGCGAACCCACCACTAATTTCCCAACCGGTCTTGGGACAATCTCCCATGCACTGTTCCTGACGATCGAATCATATTCTTCGATCATGGCATCAACCCATGCGGGTTCCTCCACGGCTTCCTCAAAAGAGGATGGCTCCGTCACAACACATTGACTCACAAGAGCCATGTATCCAGTGTACCGATCCGGTGACTGCCTCTGTCTGCGCTGTGCTGTAGGTGGTCCTACAACCTTCTCTGCATCCCGAGCCAGTCGCTCAGCTTCTGTAGTGCGCATGCGCCCTCTGATGGTTGGCGCTGCATGGGTGGTTTCTTCCACCTTCTGAACCTCCTCTTGTGGCTGATCCACATCCGGAAGCTCCTCCTTAGGAACTAACAGCTCCTCATCTGCATGCAAGTGTAGCTCCCTCTCAAGCGAACACTGCATGGCTTTCTCCTCCTGAAATTTTATATCCCGTCGCACAACAGTCTTGCGACTGTCTGGCACATACACCCGATAGTTGTGAGGTGTATCGGTGTACCCCACAAATATTCCAACTTCAGCAGTTGGATCCAGCTTCCTTCTTGCATCCTTCGTCACATGCATGTAGACAGGAGATCCGAAAATCCGCAAATGGGAAATATCGGGCCTCTTGCCAGAATAAGCCTCCTCTGGTGTACTCATGCCAAGAACCTTGTGAGGACAACGGTTCTGCACATACACTGCTGTATTGCATGCCTCAGCCCACAAGTGAAGGGTTAGGCCCTGATCATGCAACATCGCCCGTGCAGCACCCACGATCGTTCTGTTCTTCCGCTCAGCCACCCCGTTCTGCTGTGGGTTATGGGGTGCGATGAGCTCTCTCCGAATCCCTTCTGCGCTGCCGAACTCCTTGAATTCAGCCGAGATGAATTCACCACCGTTATCACTCCTTAGAGCAATCACCTTCTTCCCCGACTCCTTCTCGACCAGTGCTTTAAACTCACAGAACTTCGCGAATGTATCGCTCTTCTTCTGCATGAAGAAGATCCAGCACTTTCGAGAGAAATCATCAACAAAGAGCACATAATACCTGTGCTTTGCTGTCGAAGCAACTGAGAAAGGACCACACACGTCTGTGTGAACTCTCTCAAGGATCGTCGTGGCGCGACTATCCTTCTCGTGAAAGGTGGCTTTCACAAACTTCCCTAAAGTACACCCCTTGCACTGATCTGACTGCGCAAGGGTGCCCTTAGGAAGCCCAGTAGAAATCTGCTATAGAATCTTCAAAGCTCCATGGTGAAGGTGGCCCAATCTCCTGTGCCACAGTTCGCCCTCATCATCCCGGCTCACCACTTCTCCCGCCTTGCATGCCATAGCTGCGCAGCCATCTACCTGTAACTGATAAAGGTTCCGAGTTCGAACCCCTATCTTCCGGGTCTCTCCAGTAGTCTTACTGCGCAGGAAGGCTTTTCCTTCGCTGAAGACCACATCATAACCCTTATCCTCCAACATAGCTACTGAAATCAGGTTCTTCTTCAATCCGGGTACATGCATGACATCCTTTAGTACAAAGGGTTTACCAGACTCCCTCTGAAAGGATACGGTACCGATACCAGTCGCACTGTATCTACCGTCATCGCCCATCTCGATGTGCACACCCAAATCCTTGTCCTCCAGATATGAGAACAACTCCCGATCTCCCGTCATATGAAATGACGCACCGCTGTCCAAGAACCACACCGATCCCATCACACTTGAAACCAAGCATGCAATCAGTGAAAATTCAAGCTCGAACTGTGAAGCCAAAGCTTCTCCATCTGCAGATCTTCCCGCTTGCTTGTTCTTCTTCTTCTTTGGACAATTGGTTGCATAATGTCCGTGATCATGGCAGTGAAAACACTTCACTTTCGCCATATCTGCTTCTTACCCTTTGCACCAGAATGAGAGGTTTTCTTACCCTTCCCCTTCTTTGCTTTGGCCACCAAAGCGCAGTTTTCTTCATCAGCTCCCTTTGATGAAGATCCATCTCGAGTAGTCCTCTTTATCTCCTCCTGCATGAGATCCGCCCAAAGGCGCTCCCATCCCGGCAGCTTCTCCCGACCATTGACACTATCTTGATATGAGTGCCAAGCCTTCGGAAGACCAAGGAGAGCCAGGTCGACCATATCCTCTTCATCGACTGTAACTCCCACACTTCCCAGTTCATCTCTGCATTGAGTGAACTTCGTGAGGTATTTAGCGATACTGTCGCCCTTCTCCATCTTGATGTTCCTGAGCTTGTCTTTGAGTGCCAGCTTCCTTTGGTCACTCTTACTCTGGAATAGATCCGTCAAAGCTTTCCACATTAAATATGGAGTAGCCTTTCCATGCAGGCTGGATACTATATGATCCTTGACGCCCTCCAACAGGATCCTTCGACATTTCGCGATCTTCTTTTGCCATGCATCGACCAGAGCTGCATCAGTGGGCTTTGGGACATCCGCATCCACGAACTCCTTCAGACCATTATCTTCTAACACTGCTTCCATTCTATCTTTCCATGCAATATAGTTCGAACTGCCTTCAAGAGCATATTCGAGTCGCAAACCATTGAAAGAAGACATCTTTCAACACCGGCACCAAGAAGAACAACCTTCTGCAAAATTCGAATTCCAAACTCCAAGCTCTATCGCTTCCGATCTATACTTGAAAACAAATTATTTCCAAATCAGAGATTGACTGCAAAGGGCTTTTACCAGACCTTTCACTTTCCGAAGAAAGATGAATCCGGAGGCTTCCTGGCCCGTATGCAGACTCTGTCCGAGGAAATAAGTTTGCAATCACCGTAATAGATCTCGACAATTAATCTTGCTCTGATACCATGTATAAATTAGCTGAATAAATCACTTATTCACTGAAGATTAACCTGGTCATATATCAATTTCGAATTGCATACATAACACATAACCTTCTTCTACAATTAATTGTCACATGCGGAAATAACAGAAACAATCTCACATCAATTCAATCACACATTAACTCAGTATGTATGGGGAAAGCCTATAGCTGAAAACCCCGCAGCTATTGTGTATATTATAATGGAGAAATCAAGTAACCAAACAAGTACAATACTCCTCACAAGTACTCAGTGCTCTCTCATGAAGTTACTCACAATCTGACTCAGTTTTGAACAAGTCTGAGGTTCAAAACTCCCCGCCAATTGCCTTGCCTCTATTGCGCAATCATGGCCTATATATGAAGAGGTTCAAGGTTCGAATCCCCTTCCCTTGATTGCGTAATTTTCATGGACAATTCCTCCAAGTGTAATACAAAACTCATGCAAAACAAATCTACCAACTGATAGCTTTACTCACCCTTTCATCTACCTCTTCCACTGGTCTCCACTGAACTGATCATGCACTGTAGTGAACTGAAGTGTTCTTGAGTTGACTAATGAGTTAATATTTAGTAAATTAAATATTATTTAATTTACTCCACACATATCTAATTGATTAGCTAGTTAACTAATCTCAACTAGTTCAACTGAAATAAATAGAACACAACTCCACTATTTGTCCCGTTAACTCCTCCAAAACTTCTGCCACTGAAGTCTAACTGAAGTAAACCATGCAAGATGCCATCAAACCCTAGGAACCACGTGATTCCTTGTGTCCGTTGCATGAGCCACCTCCATGACTCAAACTGAAGTGCGCCAAGAGAGTAAACTGCTGTTTATAGTCAAAATATTATTAAGGGTAAATAATATTTGACTTCCATATTTTTAGGAGATCAGTCTAAAAATAGCCTGGGTCCTAAAAATTAGGGTCTCATCTATTTTTACCGACATGTCGCATACTCGAAGAATCTCCAAGTAGAATTCCCAAATTATGCTCCGTATGTCTAAAAATAGACATAGTCTAAAAATAGACTTTGCGCCAGAATTTGCCTGCGGGCCCACTTAGTGAAGGCGACTTCATTTCACTAAGCTCCATCATCTTGCTGCATTCTCAACATAGCCTTTGCTGCTAGAACTTGTCTTACACCTTATGAAACCAAGAAATGCACCACCCAAGTCAAATTTAGACTAGCTGTCCTAGAAAATGAAAAATATTGGCAAGTTTTTGATGGAGATAAACAAATAGAAGACTTCCTATAGTCCAGAAATGAATTTAAAACACCACACTCAGATTCAGATTTTGATGAAGACTGTCCTAATGAAGAAAACCCACTTACTAAAGAAGAAAAGTGTCCTGAGATTGCAGAAATAAACTTGTTAACACATGAACCCAAATATATGACAGAAAATAGCACAGATTTGGAAAATGAAGACCAAGAAGTGTTGCAATCCAAAGACCAAAGCTTGCCAAAATGGCTGGTCCCCTTAGAAGAACTATTTGACTTGAATGATGTGGCCAAAAAGCCAAAACTGGAACCCATAGAATCTAAACTAGAAGAATGCAACATAGGCAGAAAGGAAAAGCCCAAAATAATCAAATTGTCTAAAACATTGCCAGCTCACATTAAACTGAAATATATTGAGTTGTTTAAAGAATTTTCTGATGTGTTTGCATGGAGCTATGAAGATCTGAAATCATATGATACAGAAATAATTCAACATAAGATACCCCTCAAAGAAAACCATAAACCTTTTAAACAAAAATTGCGCAGAATCAACCTTGTTCAATTACCTCTGGTAGAAAAAGAAATTAAAAAAATGTATGAGGCTATAATTATTGCCTTGTTAGATACTCAGAGTGGGTGTCTAATCTTGTATCAGTAAGGAAGAAGACATGAGAGATAAGGCTTTGCATTAATTTTAGAAACTTTAACAAAGCCTCATTGAAGGACAATTATCCTTTGCCCAAAATGGATCATATCCTATAGAAGGTAGTCGGTTCTAAAATAATTTCTTTGCTAGATGGCTTCTCAAGTTACAATAAAATCTTGGTACATCTTGATGATCAACTTAAAACAACCTTTACTACACCTTGGGGTACTTTCATGTATTTGAAAATGCCCTTTGGTTTAATGAATGCTGGTGCCACATTTCAGAGAGCCATGGATATTGCATTTTCAGAAGAAATAGGTTACTTCATTGTGATTTACCTTGATGACATAACTCTTTATTATAAAACAGATGAAGAACACCTGATACATTTGAGAAAGGTCTTTGAAAAGTGCAGAAAAATTGGACTGTCCTTAAATCCAAAGAAAACATTGTTTGGTCTCCAAGAAGGTAATTCTTGGGCATATCATATCACAAGAAGGAATAAGGATAGATTCAAAGAGGATTGATGGCATATTGCAAATTAGCCATCCTAGAAACATTAAGGAACTTCAATCTTTCATTGGAAAGATTAATTTCTTGAGAAGTTTCATACCCAATTTAGCTGAAATCCTTAGAAACATAACAAACATGCTTAAAAAGGAAGAAGGAGTTAAATGGACCTTAGAAGCAAAGAAGTCATTTGAACTGGTAAAACAAGCACTCACCAAAACACCAGTTCTTATCAGTCCTGATTTTGAAAATATTTCTTCATTTTTTCATTTGCATCAGAACATATGGTAGTTGTTGTCTTATTACAGAAAAATTTGAATGGACAAGAGTAGCCCATTGCATTTTTTAGCAAGGCATTGAGAGATGCACCTCTGAAGTACAACATAATGGAAAAAAAAAGCTTTTTCCTTGGTCAAAGCATTAAAGGATTTCAGATTTTACATTTTACATTCCCACATCATAGCATTTGTGCCTCATTCTATGGTGAAAGACATATTGACCCAAGATCTAGATGGAAAAAGAGGAAAGTGAATTGTTGTAATTTTAGAGTATGACTTAGAAATAAAACCCACTAAACTCATAAAGGGTCAAGGACTAGCAAAAATGATAGCTGAATCTAAATTCCAAGCTCTTGATATCAACATGTTTAATGCATTAGATAAACAGGAGGAGTTTTTAACTCCAATTATTGAAGATCATTTTCTGAATTCATCTTGGTATGCTGACATTTTGTATGTTTTGCTCAATCTTAATGTTCCTCCTGGTTTGTCTAAAAAAAAGGCAATATTTTTAAAGTTAAAAGCTGTAAATTACTGCATTTTGAATAAATGTTTATATTGGAAAAATGCTAGTGGATTATTTCTTAAATGTTTGCTTGAGAATGATGCAGATAATATCAAGCATGAGTTTCATGAAGGAGAATGTGGAGGCCACCTCTACTGGAAATCAACTGCTAATAAAATCTTTAGAGTTGGTTATTATTGGGCCACCCTCTTTCAAGATGTCCATAAGATTATTATTGTGTGTCATAAATGCCAAATCTTTGAAGGAAAAAGAAAACTACTTCCCTTACCTCTGCAACCAATCACTGTTGAAGCTCCTTTTCAGCAGTGGGGTCTAGACTTCATTGGGGAAATCCATCCTCCCTCATCTGCCCAACATAGATGGATCCTCACAGCGATAGATTATTTTACCAAGTGGATAGAAGCCATCCCCTCTAATAAAACCACAGACTCAGTCATCATCTCATTCCTTGAAAACCATATACTTTCCAGATTTGGCTGTCCTAGAAAGATCATAACTGATAATGTTGCTGTGTTAGGGTCTAAAAAGATTGTATAATTCTATCACAGGTATCAGATTATATTGGGTCATTCCACAACTTATTACCCTCAAGATAATGGGTTGGCAGAGTCCTCAAATAAAATTCTGGTAAACATTATCAAGAAGTTGATGGAATATAACAAGAAATCATGGCATAATAAGCTAGTACATGCTTTATGGGCAGATAGATTGACAGTTAAGAAGTCAATTGGGATGTCTCCCTACCAACTAGTTTATGGGACTTATGCAATATTCCCAACCAGTTTAGGAGTGCCAGTAATGAAGCTGATCCAGGAAGTACAGTTTGAAGATGATGATGTAACAAGAATAATAAACCAGACTATACATTTATAGCAAACCAGAGAAGAAGTATACAATAGAGCATAGCAACTACAAGAAAACATCAAGAAGCTGTTTGACAAAAGAACCAAAGCAAGCGATTTCAAGATTGGTGATAAATTTTTGAAATAGGATTCAAGAAGCGAAGTTAAGGGCAAACATGGAAAATTTTATAACTTATGGCAGGGCCCTTATCTCATCCAATCTGCTATTGGAAACAATGCATTTTTTCTGCAAGAGTTGGATGGAGCTGAATATTTTGGAGGTCCTATCAATGTCACGGTTCTCAAGCATTATTTTGTTAACTGATATTTTGAGTTTCAAAGATTTTGTTCTTTGTATATGTCATTGCTTTCAATTTAAGAAAAAGGAAAATACAAAAAACAATGAAAGGAGAAAAAGAGGGCAGACATAAAAAGGAAAGGTACAACCCCATACCAAGAAAGAGAAGAAATCTGAAAGTGTGCAAGCTTAAATGCCACTACTTAAGAAAACACTGTTATTTTAGTCATATAGCCTAATCATGACTAAAATAGATTTCAATTTTTTGCTGATAGGTTAGTGAAAAAAAATTTCCAAACTGTTCAATATTGGCTTATCAGTAGAATAGATTACGATAGAAAAACAATGGTTCAAACAAATTAAAAACCTGAAGCTGGAAGGTTGATGAAGAATTGGTTCTAATTTGCTCAAAATCTGAACCAAGAAAGAAAGAGAACAACTCAAAAAGATCAAAACCAAAGCTGCAAAAATAATGAAGGATGCTTAAATTTTTAGATTTCAAAGCCTTCATAGTTTTGTTTTAAATTTCTGCAAATAAATTCTATGTGCAGCTTGTACATACAGCCATAGACACCATGGTGAATCAGGTAGCCTAATCCTAATTTGACTATGTTTAAATTTCCGTTTTAGAAAATAGAAAATAAAATCTACCAGACAGTTTAATCCTGGCAGATAGTAGCTTAGGTAGAGAATTCATGAGTTCAACAGTTTAATTTGAACTCATGGAAGAAATAAGGGTAGACTTAGATTATTTTTTCCTGATTTAAAAATAATAAAATGTTGATGTTTAAGGTCTGCAAGTCCAAATGCACCTGCTGAAGAAAAAATGCTAGGAAGTAGGCTATGTAGATAGAATGATTGGGAGAAATTTGTTTGCTAAATATGAAATACTGATTATCTTTTCTAAAGTAGCATGATCATTGAAGAAGAGGTTGACATGGATAAGGCACAGGTCTACATCCCAGAGATCAAATTATGAAGATTCTTGACACCTCCAAGGAGCTTCCATCCCCAAGTGGAGCCACTGTTAGCCATAAGTAAATTTTTTCATAAGCAAATTATGGCTAAAACAGGCCTTGAGCCTTCAAGAGATTGTTTCATATGAAACTACTCATTCTTGAAGTCTGTTGTTCCTTACCAGTTGTTGTTCCCTAAGATTGTTGTTCCCTTGAAAACTGTCTCCTAAACAACCCCATTTTTCATCATTTCATTCACTGATTTTTGCTCTTATTCATCCTCCACTTTCTCTGGAAAATCCCCTAGCCTCCTCCTAATTTTCCCTTCATTCTCCTCAAAATCCCTCCAAATCCCTTTTAAACCATAGAACTCCTTGTTTATGGTTTGAAAATCCTTCCTTTCCCTCTACTGAAACCCAAAAAGCCCATTAAAAACCTTTAAAAACTTCTTCCGCCCTTTTAAGGCCTTAAGCCCCATTCGCTTAAAGCCCTTGGCCCCTTTTTCGCCACGTGACCCGGTCCTGTGACCAAAGCGCTAAGCCCATCGACATCAAACTTTTCTATTTCCCCGCAACCTTTTTCCTACGTAAAATTTTTTCCGTCGATGCGATATTAAAACCCCCCAGCGCTTAAATCTACTGCTTCATATGACTGACACCCGTGACCTTATGCAAGCATTCATTGCAACATTTTTTCCTTTGAAAAAATTATTTTCACCGATGCGAAGGCCCCGATAAAAATCATCGCATATCAGCAAAATCACTTTTCGTATGCCTCGGACACTTGTCCCGCCGATATGCGATAAATACTTTTTGGCTTAGCCCCGAGCTCCTTTTTCGTCATATAGCCATGCGCCCATGACCGAGCGCTAAGCGCTCATCGCATCGCAATTTTTTTATCGCATCGGCGCTATTTTGTTTACATTACCTCACTCCCCTTCTCCCGCCAATGCGATAAGCTTCCCCCTCCTCATCCCCTGGTCACCTTAGTCTACCACATGACCAGGCCCTAGCCCTAGTTTCTTAAGCCCCCATCGCATTGGCATTTCCTCTAAAACCCGAATATTTATTTGTAAAGATTCATGCCCTAATGGTGATGCCCCGTGTTGTCTCCCCATAATCAACAAGATTGGAAAAATTCCAACTGCAGGGAGAAACACTGTTTCAACCACTTTGGGATTCTAGGATCTAGCCCTCCTGAATCCGGGGAGGGATCTCTCCAATAAGTGCAAAGATGGATTTATCTTTGAAAGCTTTTGGGTAATGACATTAGGCTAGTTATGAAGTCCAAGGGTTTTTTTTTGTTTTTGGATGGTTGAGCATGATTATTGTTTGAGGGGAAAGTTCTAAATGGAATTAGTTTCAAGGGTGTGAAGTTGCAAGCAAATAGAACAAGCTTTGGCCAAAAAGATAGATAATCACTGGTTTTAGTCCATTGGGCTATGGAGTCATAATAGGGTTTAATTACAACAACAAGGGGCAAGAGTGGTCCATGGGGCAAGTCATCTATGTCTAAGGATCTCTTTAAAGCTTGATTTATGGAATGAAATGATACAACAAGAAGGTGAATTTAAATAAATGAAGAACAAAGAGCAGCCTAGGATCTGGTAAGTACTTTGAAATTAGCCAGCCTTTGAGATACACTTAAGGAAAACATAAAAGTAATCTAGGATCTGGTAAGTACCTCGAAACTAGCCAGCCTTTGATACACTTTCAATAGAAAACATATAAAAACAAAGGGGAACTTAAAGGCAACTGTTGGAGAAGAAACTAGTGAGTCGTGCTCACCACAAAACCTCTCCTAGCTCTGCATTACTTGGTAAACTTTCAAGACAAACAAAAAGATAACAAAGAATGGTCTAAGATCTGGTAAGTACTTTGAAACTATCCAGCTTTCAACACATTCCAAGGGAAAATTTCAGAGAGTATTTGGGGATAAAACTAGGACCAGGGGTCACCATATCTTCCTTAGTTCATATCTACTTAACATAAACTGAAAATAACATGTAAGAACAATATTAGCTAAATAGGAGGACGAGGGAATGCCATCATTCCTACTGCTTGAACTAAATTAAATCATTCCTCAATAACACAATTTGGAAGAAAAAATTAAGATAAAGCTTATCAGTCAGAGAAGGGTACTGATATACAGTAAATCCTAACTCTATGCTTGTTTTTCTTTATAAGAGAAAATGGAAAAAGTGAAAACATAAATAAGATAATGATTTAAAATAATAAAAACATCACCGTCGACATAGACCAGGATCCCATAAATCAACTTGTATTGATGCTCCAAACTAGTTACAGCTTTAAGTCCAATGTTTCAGTTCAACAATCATCTACACTTCCCAGACTAACTTATTTAATCACAAGCAAAGCTTCAAGAGCCTCGTGAACACTATTTACAAGTAGAATTCTCAAGCTCAAGTATATTTCAAAGTTCAGCAACCAACATTTTCTCATCTTCTATAGAAGTATTTATAGAAGAATGAGGAGGTGGGATCTGATAAAATATCTCCAAGGGCAATTAATACAGACTTAATACTTCTCGGCCTTGAAGGGGCTCGATGGAGAAGTTTACATGTGTCTTCTATATTAAAAGTTTTACATTAAGAATTAAGCTCGGTGGGAGCTTTTGTTGACTTTTAAGGCTCTGTGTCATTTTGTAGTAACTCTGCTGATACTTTTCATTAAGTTCCTTAGCAGAATTAACTATTCGGCTGCGCTGAGGAAAATATATTCTTTCTGATCAATAACTTTGGCCTCTGTTGAATGCTTTGAGGTAACAGGTGGCTTTGTGGTAGCTGTGAGAAATAAATTTTCCTCTGATGTGGCGGTGGAGGGCTTTTTGTCTAATAGATCTTTATGATTTTCTTTAACTATGTTTTAATTGAGGATTAGGCTTTTGATAATCAATCTTAGCCGTAATCCCAAAAACTGTCTTCAATCTTATATTCTGCTGTGCTTTTTCTTCGACACTGATACTCTTTTAATTATTTTATGCATTTCTGTGTGTCTTGTTTATGTGCAGGGCCACACAGGGCTCATATGGCATCAATACCCATGAATCATTGACGAGAAGTGGAGTTTGAACCTTTGCAGTTCTTTTCCCTTTGATAAACAAAAGTCCAGAGGATCATCACCCTCGGTTTTATTTTCCTTTATTATTATGGGAAAAAACATTTAAAACCTACAAAATACACAAAATATTAATAAATCCTACGTTATTGGGTTTAAAACTGCTTCAGAGGGTGTGGGGAGGATCGTGGCCGTTGGATGGCATCATCGAACGGTGTAGATCTTTTTGCAGAGGTTAAAGGAAGAGAAGAGGAAGAAATAAGTCAAAACTGTTGATCGCGCAAAGATCAACGGTGGGGATCAATTGTGATCATACAAAGTGAATGAGTCACTTTATAAAGAAATGGAAGAAAACCAAAGAAAATAGGCGAAATTTTCTTTGGCGAGGGGTAAAATATGAAGGAAATGAAATTGGGGCTTCGAGATGAATATGAGCCATCAGATGAGATCGGTCTACGCGATCAATGGTGGAGATCACACATTAAAATACTTTGGAATAGGCAGAGGGTGATATGTAAATGGAGGTTTAGATCCGAACCGTTGATCTGCAGAGTTCAACGGTGGAGGGTGCACGCGATAATACACAAGGGAAAAGAGGGAAAGTGGTTTCAGGGAGGTAAAATCATTGTTTTCGCGTTGCAAAAGGGTGGGGAGGAGATTTTTCCCTTTTGAACGCGACATGCATTCCCACCTGACACGTGGCCTTTCAAAACCACTTATATCATGTGGCCTTTGGGAAAATAAACTTCGCACTAAATGTTACACGATATGAATTGTGAGCCGTTAGATCTAGGGCCTTAGATCTGACAGAGGAGAAATGAGCGTGATATGGATTAGATGCGCGGGCAGATAGCAGGGAGGGCGGATTTATTATGGGCCGTTCGATTAGGGGATCGACGATGGAGATTAAATTTGGGGTTTAAAACAAAAAATATATGGCAGAGAAAGGCTGAAGCAAGATTGTTGATCTACAGAGATCAACAGCCAGGATTGGCCAAAAAAAATTATGAGCGAGGCTGCATATTTTTAGACCAAAGTCAGGAAATGCGATCAGGGCCATCCAATCTAGACACGCAGATGGCCCAGATGCAATCAAGGCTCGACGATCAGCGGAGGAAGAAACTCAGGAGGTGCCGATGTGATTAACTGCAGACTGTCGATCTACAGATTAGATCGACGATGGAGAACTCATCAGGGGTTGACCAATTAGGGGTGCCGTTATGTTTAACACGCTCAACAAAAAACTTGCGATGCAATCATAATCTGATCATTGATTGGCTTTAGATCAACGGTTGATATCGTTTCGAAACTTGCATCAGCGAAAACCCTTTAATATATATGAAAACCCAAAATTTTTATGAAACACAAAGGTTTTGGCTATCGAGCGGGTTATATACATGATATTTCTTGGCGCCCGTTTGTGGGGCCTTGGTCTATATGAAATGCGATAGGCCCAGGGCTTTATATATATGGGGGCCAATCGCATCGGAACTGTCGAGCTTGGTCTTTCAATCTAACCATTTGAAATTTTTGCGATGCGATTGGTGCTTGGGAATTTAATTCTTGCTCCTGGGCGAAGTTATATGGAGTAAAGCGGGGGGGTGGAGTTTATACAAATGGGACCCAATCACATCGGAAACTATGGTTCGGGTCTTTCAATCTACCCATTTTTCATTAAGAAACATTGTTTGGGCGCGCTTAGACCAAACTTAGGAAAAAATGGGTTTTTTATTTACAAAGGGAAATAATGGATCGGAGATGAGTTATATAATTTTTTTAGCGCCCGACTGCGGGCACTCGGGTTATATGGAGCGATAATACGATCGGGAGTTATAAAACAATGGGCTAATCGCATCGGAACTTTCAACTTGACAAAATGATTTGTGCGCTCGGATTTTTGTGATGTGATAAGCGCCTGAATGGATTAGCGCTTGGTTCTAGCACTAAGGCGTATGGAGGGGAAGTGGTTAGGATTTTAGCCCAAGGGGGCTTAAGCTTGTGGTAAACAAACTTATTTTTTTATGAAATTTTTCCAAGTTTTCAATGGATTTGGGGGTTTTGGCAGAGTTCAAAAAGGAGTTTTGAACTCTGTAAAAGGGATTTCATGAAGGGGAAATGGGGAAAAATGAAAAATAGAGGAATTTCATGGGAATAAAAGGGGTAAAAAAGGAGGTTTAGTTTTGAAGTGGAGGGAGGGAAAAAATGGATTTTTTAGCAGTATTTTCTCTTATGGAATCAGCAGAATTTTTGAATTAAAATGGAAACAGCAATGAAGATTTGAACAAAGGGTCATATCCCTTCATGAGTCTTCAAGAGATAACATTTTTTAGCAATAAAAATTGTTTCTTGAAGGCTCCAAAAAAATTTTAGCCACCATTTGATATGACAAATTTTATTGGTGGCTAACAGTGACTCCACTTGGGGATGGTGCCTTCTTGAAGGCATCAAGAACTTCAGACTTGCATTCTCTGGGAGGCTGATCAGTGCCTCATCCATTGGGCTGCCTATATTTTCTTGGATGATCTTCTTTTTCTTTGAAAAAATTAACAGTCATGGAAAAGCAATGGAACTTCATCAATACAAGCTTTCTACCTACCGAATCCTACTGATCTAACATTTTTTCCTCTTTAGAGTGCAATTGGATTGGCAAACTCTTTTCACAACATTTTATTCTTTTGAAAGAAAAAAATATAATCTATTTCTACTCCTTATTTCTCCATGAACTCAGATTAAACAGTTGATTTCATATGTTTCTCTACCTAATCTACCAATCTGTTAGGATTAAACAGTCTAACAAATTTTTATTCTCTAATTTCTAAAACAGAAATTCAAAAGCATACAAGTCAGGATTGAACAGTCTAACTTGATGCTGATCTATGGCATAAAAAAGAAGCCGGACATAGATATTATTTTGTAGAAAATTTAAAACAAAATGGAAGGCTTAAGAACTGAAAGTTCAAAGCACTTCCTTCATCTTTTTCAGCTTTGTTTTTACTTCTGTTTGAGTTGTTTTTCCTTTTTTTTTTCTGGTTCAGATTTTGAGCTGATTAGAACCAAATTTAACTATGTTTTGAGTCAGAAATTAAAATAGATTGGAGTCATTCCTCTTTTGAAAACTTAGGTTTAGATTTTGAGCATGATTGAACCTTTAATTTCTAGCCTAATCTACGTACTGATAAACCAAGATTAAACAGTTTGGCAAATCAAATTCACTATCCTATCAGCAGTAAATTTAAAACTAATTAGTCAAGATTAGGCTGTTTGACTAACTAGAAGTGTGTTTTTCAGGAGTGGCATTTAAGCTTGCACACTTTTAGATTTGTTTCTCTTTTTTGGTATGGGGCTGTACCTTTATTGTTTTTTCCATCTGCCCTCTTTTCTTTCTTCTATTGTTTTCGTATTTTTTTTTTTCTAACTTTGAATGCAATGGTGGATGAAATATTTATAGTGGAAAAAATATAAAAAGGCTCTCAGAACATAATGGTGGATCAAGATAAGTAATGCTTAAGAATCCTGCCATTGACAGGACCCCCAAACAGTTCTGCTCCATTCAACTCTTGTAAGAAAAAGGCATTATTAGCTGCAGCTGAATGAATAAAGTAAGGGCCAAGCCATAAGTTGTCAAATTTTCCATGCTTTTCCTTGTCTTCTCTCCTTGAGTCCCACTTTAAAACTTTGTCTCCAACATTGAAATTTTTGGCCTTTTTTCTTCTGTCAAAAAGCTTTTTAATGTTGTGTTGCTTTTGCAATGCTTTATTATAAACCTCCTCTCTGGTTTGCTGAAGGTGGATAGTCTGATTTATCCTTCTGATCATATCATTTTATTTAGACTGAAACTCTTGAATTAACTTCTTAACTGGCACACCAAGGCTGGTTGGAAAAATTTCATCAGTGCCATACACAAGCTGGTAGGGTGACATGCCAATAGATTTCTTCAAAGTCAATCTGTTAGCCCAAGGTGCATGCACAAGCTTTGTGTGCCAAGACCTTTTGTTGTCCTCCAAAAACATCTTGATTATGTTCACTAAACTCTTGTTTGAGGATTCTACAAGTCCATTACCTTGAGGGTAATAGGCTGTGGAATGCCCCAATGTTATTTGATACTTATGATAGAATTCAACCATCTTCTTTGATCCAAATGCTACTGCATTATCAGTGAAGATCTTGGTAAGAGAGCCAAATCTAGAGAGAATCTTAGTCTCCATGAATTTTATAATGACAGAATCATTGGCTTGCCTATAAGGGATGGCTTCTATCCATTTAGTGAAGTAGTCTGTGGCAGTGAGAATCCTTCTATGCTGGGTAGAAGATGGTGGATGGATTTCACCTATGAAGTCAAGTCCTCGCTATTGGAATGTAGCTTCAATAGTGATTGGATGTAGAGGTAAGGGTAGCAGCTTCCTTTTGTCTTCAAAAAGTTAGCATTTATGATAGGCAATTACCATCTTGTGTACATCAAGAAAAAAAGTAGGCTAATAGTAACTAGCCCTCAGGATTTTGTTGGATGTTGTCTTCTAGTATAAATGGCCTCCACACTCTCCTTCATGGAACTCATGCTTAACCTTCTCTGCATCATACTCAGGAAAAAATTTAAGCAATATACCTCTTTCATTTTTCCAATAAAGACATTTATCTATAATGCAATATTTTACAGCTTTCAATTTCAAAAACCTTGCCTTTATTTTTTTCAAACCAGGAGGTGTATTTAAATTAAGCGAAACATAAAGAATATCAGCATACCAAGAGGAATTCAAAAAATGATCTTCAACAATGGGAGTTGAGAATTCTTCTTGGTCATATAAAGCATTAATCATATTAATATCAAAAACTTCAAAATTGGATTCAACCATTAATCTAGCTAGACCTTGGCCTTTGATGAGTTTAGTGGGCTTTATCTATAAATCATATTCAAGAATAACAACAATCCACTTACCTCTCTTACCATATGGGTCCTGTGTTAGAATATCTTTCACAACTGAACTTCGGACAAAGGCAAAGATGTGTGAGTGCAAGATGTATACTCTGAAGTCTTTCAAAGCCTTAACCAAAGCAATGGCTTGCTTTTCCATAATGTTATACTTCAATGGGGCATCCCTAAAAGCCTTGCTAAAGAATGCAATAGGCTGCTCTTGTCCTTGTGGGTTTTTCTGTAAAAGGACGACGACTATTCTATGTTCTAATGAAATGAAAAAATATGAAAATCTTTTGAAAAATCAGGACCGATTAGAACCAATGTTTCGGTTAATGCTTGTTTCACCAGCTCGAAGGACTTCTTTGCTTCCAAGGTCCATTTTACCCCTTGCTCCTTTTTCAAAATGTTTGTTATATTCCTAAGGAGCTCAGCCAAGTTGGGTATGAACCTTCTCAAAAATTTAATCTTTCCAATGAAAGATTATAACTCCTTGATGTTTCGAGGATGAGAGATTTGCAATATGGCCTTAATCCTCTTTGGATCTATCTTAATACCCTCTTATGAAATAATGTGCCCAAGAAGTTTACCTTCTTGGAGACTGAATAGTGTTTTCTTAGGGTTTAAAGATATCCCAAACTTTCTGCATTTCTCGAAAACTATTCTTAAATGTTCTAAGTGCTCTTCATCTGTTTTTGAAAAAACAGTAACATCATCAAGGTATATAATGATGAAGTAGCCCAGCTCTTCAGAGAATGCTATGTCCATGGCTCTTTGGAAAGTTGCACCAGCATTCATTAGACCAAAGGGCATTTTCACATACATGAAAGTAACCCAAGGTGTGGTAAATGTTATCTTTAATTGATCATCAGAGTGGACTAAAATCTGATTGTACCCTGAATAGCCATCAAGCAAAGAAATTCTTCTAGACCCTACTACCCTTTGTAAAATATGATCCATCTTAGGCAAAGGGTAGTTGTCTTTCAATGAAGCTTTGTTTAAGTCTCTAAAGTCTATAGAAAGCCTGATCTCTCCTGTTTTCTTCCTAACCAACACCAGATTAGACACCCATTCGGAATATCTAATAGGGAAAATAATACCAACTTCATACATTTTCTTAATCTCCTTCTCAACCAAAGGCAGTTGTACAGGGTTTATTCTGCACAGTTTCTATTTGAATGGTTTTTTATTTTATTTGAAAGGGATTTTGTGCTGTATTATTTCAGTGTCATAGGATTTAAGATCTTCGTAACTCCACGCAAAAACATCAGAAAATTCTTTGACCAGCTCTATGTATTTGAGATTAATGTGAGCTGGTAAAATCTTAGACAGTTTAATCATCATTGTTTTTTTTTCACTGCCTATATTGCACTCTTCCACTTCAGTCTCTACAAGTTCCAATTTTGGCTTCTTGGCCACATCGTCAAAATCAAACAACTCTTCTAAAGGGGCCAGACCCTTTGACAAACTCTGATAATTAAACTGCAGGGTTTCTAACTCCTCAGTTTCTAACTCTACAGTCTGTCTTGTTTTATTTTCAGGTTTTCTAGTCAACAGATTTATATCAGCAAGTTTAGGAGACGGTTCTTCTTCACCAAGAAAATTGTATTCACTATTGCAGTCTGTTTCATAATCTGAATCCGAACTGTGTAGTTTGAATTCATTTCTGAATTGCATGAAGTCTTCTATTTGTTTGTCTCTATCGAAAACTTGCCAATATCTTTCGTTATCAGGAACTGATGGTCTAAATTTAATCTAAGTTGTGCAGTATTTGGTTTCATATGGTGTTAAGCATGTTCTAGCTGCAGAAGCTAGGCTATGGGCCGCGATATTTCTTTTCCTTGGGACAAAAATTAATTGGGACTCCTCGAAAGTTTTTAAAAGGTCCATGACATCGTTTCGATAGGCCCTAAGTCTTGGGTGATTTTCATTGTATTCTCCGTTGAATTGCCTAATGATTAATTCTGAATCCCCATAAACTTTAATTCTTTTGGCTCCTAACCTTTTGAATAACTATAAGCCTAAAAGCAGGGATTCATATTCCGCTATGTTATTTGAACACTGGAAGTTTAATATATAGGAAATGGTCTATGTGTGGTTGTTCTCATTGTTGCATATCGAGACACCTGCACCAGCGTTAGTTCTAGTGCACAACCCATCAAAGTACATACTCCATAGAGGACTAGTCTCAAGTTCCTCCATTTGATTACTGTCCTCTTTAACTAATGTGCTCTCGGAGTGTTCTTGAGTATCGGCACTTAGTTGAATTCGTTTCAACACCTCATATTTTTCACTGTGTTGAGGGTTGTTTTCTTGATGTCAAGGTTTAAAAGAAAAGGACACATGACTTGTATCTCAGGACTGGTGTTGGGTTTGCTAATGTTTTCAAATGCAACAAACTATTTTGACACTTCCGTTGTGTTCACCTCTTCCTCTCCATTGGCCATTAGTTCTATTAAAGTCACTTGTTCCGTAAGTGATTCATTGTTAAACATGATAAAATAATCAAGGCCTGTATTTACAGAATACAGAGGAGAGTTTTGTGGTCTGTCTTGGCTTGTAACCGTGTATTGCATATGGGACTCCCTGTAAATTCTTCCCGTCTGATTGAAAACAGGGATGGTCGCATAAGTCATGTCCATCTGCATATTTCCTTGTAACTTAGCCCACCAGTATCTTGATAATAACATTCCATACTTTGGGGGCA
Source organism: Pinus albicaulis (assembly GCA_034641835.2). Lineage (NCBI taxonomy): Eukaryota > Viridiplantae > Streptophyta > Pinopsida > Pinales > Pinaceae > Pinus > Pinus albicaulis. The sequence goes on along the minus strand of CM076575.1, from coordinate 1,887,581,297 downwards.
CATTAGCCACAACAATATCCATGACTAAGCATTTGTCTGGAATTTGTGCTAGGTTAACACAGAGGTCTTTTATTAATCCTAAACATTTTACTCAGCTCGATTCAAAGGAGTAAAGGTCTTTATAAGGTCTGGTAATTTCTAATCCTAGGCTCTCCATTATAGCTTTGGGCATTAGATTGTGAGAAGCCCCCGAATCATGCATAGCGTTGTGCAAAATCTTGTCATGAACATTTAAACTTACATAAAAGGGAGGAATAGGTCTCTCTTGATACTTACCTTCAATCTTTGGACCAAAAATAAGCTCTGGCTGGTCATCATTAAGATTAACTGTGTCATTATTCTCTTCTATATTTAAATCCTTCAAAATTTGGGTCCTATATACATTTTGGGTAGCTAACTCTGTCAAGGGAACATAGATTTTGATTTTGGAAATTTCCTGCTCCATGCTTAAAGGAATTTGACTTTTTGAAGTGCTTGTCTCAACCTTATTAACTGTCACTCTGTCAGCAAAATCTGCTTGCTGACTTGTTCTATTTACATTTGAAAAAATGGTTTTAACAGGAGTACTAGCTGAAGTGTTAGTACTACTAAGGTCTGCACTCTGTGTTTCATTGTCTTGAGTGCCTTTGTATTTACCTTTATTAGAATTTCCACCCACTGTTTTGTGTTTCTGTTTTACAGTTTTTGGTTTGTTTATAGTGCTATTTTGTGAAGATTTTTCAGAGGTTTTGGTGTTGGGATTTTCTTGATTGGTTTTACTTCTAAGGTCATATTCCCATTGATATTCTATGATGACATTCTCCATGTCTTGATAATAACTTCCATCATCATCTATTTTGTCATCATAGGGTGTGTAAAGACCTTGTTTTCTATCATAATGAGCCTCAAAGTCATCATTATCTACTTCCAGCATATTGATATCATCATCCTCTACATGCTCATCTATTTCATCAACCTCACTCACATAGTTTTGATGAAAGGGAGGAGTGATCTGCTGATCATCTTCCCTTGGTCTATTTGGGGGTTGGTTTCTTCTGAAATTCTGATTTTGGTTCTGGTTTCTATTTTGAGGAACAATTTTATTTTGATTTGCTTGTGCTCTCTCAAAGATGCTCATTCTCTTCATCATCTCCTCCATCATTCTTTCCATTTTTGAGCTGGAAGTGGAAGGGGTAGATTCCTCTCTAAAGGACACTCTCTTATCATTCTTCATTCTTGCTCTCTTCTCCATTAAGTTAACTTCCACAGCAAGAGCTCCTTTTTGCATATCTTCCAGAGTTGCAGGATCTCTCTCTCTCAGCTGATAGGCCATCTCGGGGTCAAAACCTTCACAAAACGTGTTTAGCGTTGAGCCTCGTGGAGGTTTTAGATTTGGGGGAAGCGCATTATACACTGTTAAATCTGGTGCAGTAAGCTTGTACACTTTCCCCAGTGTTTCTGTGGAGGTTCTTGTAATCCGAGAGGATTTGGAGAGGATTTTTCTTTACTTCCCATTTGTTTAAGAATGTCTGATGGAAGGCTTGGAGATCATTGATACTGTGGGGGGTTAAGCCTTTAAACCATTTTATTACTTCTCCCCCCAGACTCTGAGAAAATAGTATTAGCTTGACAAATTCATCATCAATTTCATTTCTGTCAAAGTAGTCATTCATTTTAACCACATGCTGTGATGCAGTAGCATCATTACTGGCATCATAGAATGGTATTTTGGACTGATAGTCCTGTGGGAGATTGACAAAGGGAACCAGAAGGACTAAGGGAGCATTCCATGCTACCATGATATGTGGTGGGGGTGGATTTACAAGAGGTGGGTTAACGAGAGGGAAAGTGGGTTGAAGTGGAGTGGTTTGGACAGTGGATGTTTGGTGAATAGATGTGGATGGAACATCAGTAGATTTTTGAGCTGATCTTGGATGAGAGACACCTAAATTGTGAAGGAAATGTAAATTAGGAGGTGTTGTTTCTCTACTACTAAGACTTTCACTTGTTTATAGGGATGAAAGTGAAGACTCAGAGTCTAGCTGAATTATATCACCAAATGACCTAGTTCTAAATGGATTTACTAAGTCAGCTTGTGATTGTTGTAGAGATGAAAAATTTTCAGGAACTGAATTAGCTCTCAAGGGTGATCTGAAAATAGTTGAAAATTCAATCTTAGGAGACTTCCTAAGGATAATTTCTGGGTTATCAACTATCTCAGGTGGATTAGGATCAGGATGGGCTCTAGTATGAATATTTCTAGAAGCCACTATGTTGTATTTTTCAGACCCAACTAAACAAGAAAAGTTTAACCAGATATGACAATCTTTAAAAGGTTAACGGATCTGTTTCACAAATTTAAATCCTACAGTCCTCTAACTAAGTTTAAATGATATTATAATGATAAGGGTTCTTCCCAGTGGAGTCTTAAGGTTTTCTAAGGATTGTGGAGTCGCCAAGTGCAAGTTTTTAGCTCTTTTGGGGGTAAAAGGTTTTATGGTGCACCACCATGTTTATTGAATTCCAATCTAAAATATTTTTGGGTTTTCTGAGCTATTTTTCAGTTGTGTGGTTTCTAAGAATGTCCTAAATATGTTTCAAAACTTAGCTACAGTTATGAGAAAAAAACAGTCTACTCTTATGGCTAAGCCAACTAATCTTTCAAGGTTAGATAAACTCTTATGAGAATCCTAGGGTTTATCTAGTTTGTCACTAATTCAAACAAGTTTCATCATGATTACCGTTTGATGGGTGGTGCTTGAAAGGGCTACTTTTACTCACAAGGTTTATTAAGTTTGAAGGGAACTTAAGATGAAAATTTGACTCAAGTCCCCGGTGGAGTCACCAGATATTTTGTCTCCCCGTAATCAGCAAGATTGGAAAAATTTCGACTGCAGGGAGAAACATCGTTTCAACCACTTTGGGATTCTAGGATCTAGCCCTCCTGAATCCGGAGAGGGATCTCTCCAATAAGTGCAAAGATGGATTTATCTTTGAAAGCTTTTGGGTAATGATATTAGGCTAGTTATGAAGTCCAAGGGTTTTGTTTTTTTTTTTTGGATGGTTGAGCATGATTATTGTTTGAGGGGAAAGTTCTAAATGGAAAGAGTTTCAAAGGTGTGAAGTTGCAAGAAAATAGAACAAGCTTTGGCCAAAAAGATAGATAATCAATGGTTTTAGTCCATTGGGCTATGGAGTCATAATAGGGTTTAATTGCAACAACAAGGGGCAAGAGTGTTCCATGGGGCAAGTCATCTATGTCTAAGGATCTCTTTAAAGCTTGATTTATGGAATGAAATGATACAACAGGAAGGTGAATTTAAACAAATGAAGAACAAAGAGCAGCCCAGGATCTGGTAAGTACTTTGAAATTAGCCAGCCTTTGACATACACTTAAGGAAAACATAAAAGTAATCTAGGATCTGGTAAGTACTTCGAAACTAGCCAGCCTTTCATACACTTTCAATAGAAAACATATAAAAACAGAGGGGAACTTAAAAGAAACTGTTGGAGAAGAAACTAGTGGTTTGGGCTCACCACAAAACCTCTCCTAGCTCTTCCTTACTTGGTAAAATTTCAAGACAAACACAAAGATAACAAAGAATGGCCTAATATCTGGTAAGTACTTTGAAACTATCTAGCTTTCAACACATTCCAAGGGAAACTTTGAGACAATCTTTGGGGATAAAACTAGGACCAGGGCTCACCATATCTTCCTTAGTTCATCTCTACTTAACATAAAATGAAAATAACATCTAAGAAAAATATTAGCTAAATAGGAGGACGAGGGGACGCCAACATTCCTACTGCTTGAACTGAATTAAATCTTTCCTTAATAACACAATTTGGAAGAAAAAATTAAGATAAAGATTATCAGTCAGAGAAGGGTACTGATATACAGTAAATCCTAACTCTATGCTTGCTATTATTTATAAGAGAAAATGGAAAAAGTGAAAAAAAAAAAATAACGATTTACAATAAGAAAAACATCACCATCGACATAGACCAGGATCCCATAAATCAGCTTGTATTGATGCTCCAAACTAGTTACAACTTTAAGTCCAATGTTTCAGTTCAGCAATCATCTACACTTCCTAGACTAACTTATCTCATCAAAAGTAGAGCTTCAAGAGCCTCGTGAACACTATTTACAAGCAGAATTCTCAAGCTCAAGTATATTTCAAAGTTCAGAAACCAACATTTTCTCATCTTCTATAGAAGTATTTATAGAAGAATGAGGAGGTGGGATATGATAAAAAATCTCCAAGGGCAATTAATACAGACTTAATACTTCTCGGCCTTTGAGGGGCTCGATGGAGAAGTTTACATATGTGTCTTCTATATTCAATGTTTTACATTAATAATTAAGCTCGGTGGGAGCTTTTGTTGACTTTTAAGGCTCTATGTCATTTTGTAGTAACTCTGCTAATACTTTGCATTAAGTTCCTTAGTAGAATTAACTATTCAGCTGCGCTGAGGCAAATATCTTCTTTCTGATCAATAACTTTGGCCTCTGTTGAATGCTTTGAGGTAACAGGTGGCTTTGTGGTAGCTGAGAGAAATAAATTTTCCTCTGATGTGGCGGTGGAGGCCTTTCTGTCTGAATAGATCTTTATAATTTTCTTTAACTGTTTTTTAATTTGGAGGATTAGGCTTTTGCTAATCAATCTTAGCTGTAATCCCCAAAACTGTCTTCAATCTTCTATTCTGCTATGTTTTTTCTTCGACACTGATACTCTTTTAATTATTTTCTGCATTGCTGTGTGTCTTGTTGATGTGCAGGGCCGCACAGGGCTCATATGGCATCAATGCCCATGAAGCATTGACGAGACGTGGAGTTTGAACCTTTGTAGTTATTTTCCCTTTGATAAATAGAAGTCCAGAGGATCCTAACCCTCAATTTTATTTTCCTTTATTCTTATGGGAAAAAGCATTTGAAACCTGCAAAATACACAAAATATTAAGAAATCCTGCGTTATTGGGTTAAAAACTGCTTCAGAGGGTGTGGGGAGGAGAATGGCCGTTGGATGGCATCATCCAACGGTGTAGATTTGTTTGCGGAGGTTAAAGGAAGAGAAGAGGAAGAAATAAGTTAGAACCATTGATCGCACAGAGATCAATGGTGGGGATCAGTTGTGATCATACAAAATGAATGAGTCACTTTATAAAGAAATGGAAGAAAAACAAAGAAAATAGGCGAAATTTCCTTTGGCGGGGTGTAAAATATGAAGGAAATGAAGTTGGGGCTTCGGGATGAATATGAGCCGTCGGATGAGATCGTCCAATGTAATTAAAGGTGGAGATCACGCATTAAAATCCTTTGGAATAGGTGGAGGGCGATATGTAAATGGAGGTTTAGATCTGAACCATTGATCTACAGAGATCAATGGTGGAGGGCGCGCGCGATAACACACAAGGGAAAAGAGGGAAAGTGGTTTCAGGGAGGTAAAACCACTGCTTTGGCATGAAAAAAGGGTGGGGAGGTGGTTTTACCTTTTTGAATGCAATATTTGTTCCAACCCGACACGTGGCCTTTCAAAACCACTTATATCACGCGGCCTTTGGAAAAATAAACTTCGTGCTAAAAGTTACGCGATATGAACTATGGGCCGTTAGATTTAGGGCCTCAGATCTGACGGAGGAGAAGTGAGCGCGATATGGATTATATATGCGGGCAGATAGCGGGGAGGGAAGATTTGTTATGGGCCGTCTGATCAGGGGATCGACGGTGGAGATTAAATCTGGGGTTTAAAACAAAAAATATATTGCAGAGAAAGGTTGAAGCAGGACTGTTGATCTGCAGAGATCAATGGCTAGGATTGGCCAAAAAAAATTATGAGCGAGGCTGCATATTTTTAGAACAAAGTCAGGAAATGCGATCAGGGCTGTCCTATCTGGACACACGGACGACCCAGATGCAATCGAGGCTCGGTAATTGACGAGGGAAGAAAATCGGGAGGCGCCGATGCGATTAACTGTGGACCGTTGATCTACAGATCAGATCGATGGCGGAGAACTCATCGGGGGTTGACCAATCGGGGGTGTTTTTATGTTTAACGCGCTCAACGAAAAACTTGCGATGCGATCATGCACTGATCGTTGATCGGCTTTAAATCAACGGTTGATATCGTTTTAGAACTTGCATCGGTAGAAACCGTTTAATACATATGAAAACCCAAAATTTTTATGAAACACAAAGGTTTTGGCTATCGAGCGGGTTATATACATGATATGGCTTGGCGCCTGTTTGCGGGGCCTCAGTCTATATGAAATGCGATAGGCCTAGGGCTTTATATATATGAGGGCCAATCGCATTGGAACTGTCGGGCTTGGTCTTTCAATCTAACCATTTGAAATTTTTACGATGCGATTGGCGCTTGGGACTTTAACTCTTGGTCCCGGGCGAAGTTATATGGAGTAAAGTGGGTGGGGGGGAAGATTTTATACAAATGGGACCCAATCGCATCAGAAAATTTGGTTCGGGTCTTTCAATCTACCCATTTTTCATTAAAAAACATTGTTTGGGCGCGTTTAGACCAAACTTAGGAAAAAAGGGGTTCTTGATTTACAAAGGGAAATAATGGATCAGAGATGAATTATATAATGTTTTTAGCGCCAGACTGTGGGCACTCAGGTTATATGGAGCGATAATACGATCGGGGGTTATAAAACAATGGGCTAATCGCATCAGAACTTTCAACTTGACAAAAAGATTTGTGCACTCGGATTTTTGTGATGCGATAAGCACTTGAATGGCTTAGCGCTTGGTTCCAGCACCAAGGCATATGGAGGGGAAGTGGTTAGGACTTTAGCCTAAGGGGGCTTAAGCCTGTGGTAAAAAAACTTATTTTTTATGAAAATTTTCCAAGTTTTCAATGGATTTGGGGGTTTCGGCAGAGTTCAAAAAGGAGTTTTAAACTCTGTAAAGGGGATTTCATGAAGGGGAAATGGAGAAAAATGAAAAATAGAGGAATTTCATGGGAATAAAAGGGGTAAAAATGGAGGTTTAGTTTTGAAGTGTAGGGAGGGAAAAAATGGATTTTGCAGCAGTATTTTCTCTTATGGAATCAACAGAATTTCTGAATTAAAATGGAAACAACAATGAAGATTTGAACAGAGGGTCATATCCCTTCGTGAGTCTTCAAGAGATAACATTTTTTAGCAATAAAACTTGTTCCTTGAAGGCTCCAAAAATGTTTTAGCCACCATTTGATATGACAAATTTTATTGATGGCTAACACCCCGACCAAACCTTAGCCATTGATCTCAAATCTTGATCCAACGGTCTGGACCCTTTCCGAGCCCTCCACTTCCTTTCGGCTTCTGTGCTTCTATGATCCCTCGGATGAGATCATGATTGTTGATCTTAGTTTTGATGCAATGATCCTCTGTTCATCGTCCTTGCTCCTCTTATCAGCCATTGGCCATCGCAAGTTCTAAAAAACCTTATCCCCATACCCTCTACTCCTCCGATCACCGATCCGCCGAAGTGACCCCCGACCGTCCATCTCACAGATCCAACGGTACACAATATTTTCCGCCCCCATTTTTCCATAACAATATAAAGCACATTTTTAGCGTGAAAGGGTGGTTTTTCCTGGGTAAAACATCAAAAGTGTATTGTTTCCCCTAACTCATTAACACTTACTGCCTAAAGCCTTATGAAGTAGAGGACCCTGGTCTTCACGATAATCTCGGTTTTAAGCCCTTGTTTTCATGGTTTTTACTATGGAAACTCCTCCACCTACATTTCATCTCTTCTGCATAAGCTCCTCCACCATCCACCAACCTTTGTAAGTAGTTTATCCAACACCGCAGGGTTTTATTTAATTGTTTGTTTATGTTGCAGGTTTTTAAAGGGTGGCTTAAGCATTGAAAAGTCCTCCATAGCTAGCACAGTAGCGGAAACCCCTCGAAATGACGATCCTTGGGGCTTAAAGTGTAAAAGGAGGTTTTGCGGGTGTTTATCAGTTCTATATTAAAACTGATAAAACAAAAGAAACCCTTAGCGCGCCCAGATACCTATTCATAGAAAAGAAGGGATATGCATAGAGACAAAGGATTAATAGTCAAAAGCACAGTTAAAATAAGGGATTAAAGGTTAATCCAGTCAGCAGAAAGGACAAAAGCCTGAAGATGATCGGAAAAATACTTAAAGCACAAATTAAAAGGTTAATATTAGTGATTAAAGAGTTAAAGAGACAGATCAGTCAAGAAAGCCTCCAAAATGCCACATCATTGAGGCTATTACTCATCAGAATGCCACTTTCAAGATGAATTCACCAAAAAAAGAGTGCATATTAATTACAGAGTCAGAGATTTTTCTAAAGAAAACTCAGCATTAACTTCCAACCCACCAAAAACCCTCAAAGTCAACAAAAGTGACTGAAGTCGATGAAAATTAACGCAAAATTCAATTAACAGAGTAGAAAACTTAGAAAACTTCTCCATTTGGCCCTTCAAAGGCCGAGAAGTACTTACTCTGTATTAATTGAATAGATAGACCCTTCTTACACTCCACCTCCTCACTCTTCTATAAATACTTCTGTAGAAGACAATATAGTGGTTGGTCTCTGGATATCTATTCTATGTAAATAGCTTTTTGAAGTAGTTGTAACTCTGTTTTGTAATTGAAGATACATAAGCTGAGATGAGAAGTTTGAAGCTATGAAGACCCATTGGACTTGAAGATTGTAACTGGTTTTAAAATCAAATACAAATAGCTGATTTATGGGATCCTGGTCTATGTCAATGGTGATGTGTTTCTCACTGTAAATTGTTATTTTATTTATGTTTTCATTTTTTCCACTATTCTTTGATAAAGAACAGCAAATGTAGATTAGGATTTACTTCTGAAGTACCCTAAATCTCACTGATAAATCTTTATCCTTTATGTTTTCTTCTAAATGTGTTTTGAAGGTAATTCAATAGAGTATATCCAGTGAAGTGTTGGTTAGCCCACATTTCTTGAGTACAACTTGAGATACTGTCTTTGAATGTTCTTGATAATTTTGCTAATTAAGGATTTAGATAGAGAAGTCTATGGCTAGCCCTGTCCTCTAGTTTCTTCTCCAACAGTTTCTTTGAAAAGTTTGCTTAAGAGTATGTTGAAAGCAGGATAGTTTAAAAGTACTTACCTGATCTTAGACTACTTTTTATGTTTATCATGAATGTTTTCCCTTTGAATATGATGAAAGCATGCTAAGCTAAAAGTCTTTACTTGATCTTAAGCTATTATATGTTTTTAAATGTTTTCTCTTGAAAGTACATCAAAAGCTGGCTAGTTTCAAAGTACTGACCTGATCTTAGATTACTTTTGTGTTTTCTCCTTAAGTGAATACCAAAAGCAGGCTAGTTTCAAAGTACTTACCTGATCTTAGGCTGTCCTTTGTTCCCTCATCTATTTTATTTCCCTCACTCCATTTCTTAGTGTTTCATTCCATAAAACCAACTTAAAGAGATCCTTTGACATAGATGACTTGCCCCATGGACCACTCTTGAAACTTGTTGTGTAATTAAATCCTCTTATGACTCCATAGCCCAATGGATTGATGCTCCTCCTTGCCTATCTTATCAGCTGAACCATTCTTTCATTTACTTACACCTACACCCTTCATATAGACTTCCTTCATCTTCATGTTATCCTTCCCAACCAAACAAAAACAAACAACCCTTGTTCTTTATAACTAGCCTAAAATTATACTTTAAGCCTTAAAGATCATATCTTTAAACACATACATAGAGAGATCCCTCTCTGAATCTAGGATGGCTAGGTCCTCAGATTCAGAAGTGGTTTTGATGTAGGCTTTGTAGCGTTTGTACTTTCCAATCTTGCAAACTATGGTGTCCCAACACAATATGTCCAAGCCTTTGATGCCATACATTGGTATTTTCTCTAGAAACCACTAAGTTTTCTGCTCCACTTTCAAGAACCACAGAACCATTGAACCCATCAATAATAGTGCTACCCAGAAGCTTGTGTAGAGTTCCAATCCCAACTCCCAACATCAATACAACTGCTTCCTGAACCATGTTGCACATATCCTTCTCTAACATTATTTTTACACCTGCATCATCCATCCTTCTTACATAAATCACATTTCTGGAAAATCCAGGAATATGCAGAACACTGTGAAGTGTTCTAATCCTTCCACCTTGCAATTCCATCCTAAATTTTCCATGTCTAATGATTCTAGCCTCCCTATCATCCTCTAAGAAGACATCACCTCCATCATATTTCTCATACTTGCAAAACTACTCCGTATGGAGAGCGGAGTGAAAGGATGCTCCTGAGTCAATAAATCGTGCCTCATTGTCTACATGTGTACTTCAAGAAGAAGACAAGTACACATCCCCACCTTAATTTGAGGTGTTTTTCACCTCTATAAAAGGAGAATCATGAGATCCCTTTCCTTTCTCAGGAGCTTCTGATCTACAACCCTTTTTGAAGTTCCCTTCCTTTCCACATTTCCAGAACACCTTTAGAGGTTTTCCTGGAGATTTAGATCTCCCTCTAGATTTATATCTGCCACTTGAGGACTTATTTTTGTTTCTTTCATGGAACTGTCCCGAAACATATAAGGAGCCTCCATTTTGTCCTGCTATCCTCTTGTATTCTATAGATTCACTAGGTGTCTATTAATTTTCTACAAGCAGCTAAACATAAAATTTTTGCATATGAGCTATCTTTAGAAATCTCAATACCCTCTGTTAGCCATCAGTAAATTTTTGACTAAGAAAATTATGGCTAAAATAAGTCATAAGCCTTCAAGAGATTGTGTTCATGAAAAAATTCTCATTCTTGAAGTCTTCTAAGTGCTATTTGAACTTTTCAAGTAATGTTCATTGTTGTTTCATTATAAATAAACCAAGTCAAAACTGCTACCCCCTGCAAGATGGTTCCCCCAAATAAACTCCTTTTTCATCAATTCATTCATTCATTTTGACCCTTTTTATCCTCCATCTACCTCTGAAAAATCCCCTTTTACCCTTCATTTTTCACTTCAAAGCTAATAAATTTCCTTTATCAGTTTTGAAACCCTCCTTTCCCTCCTATCAGAACCCCTAAGAAGCCTAAAAACCCCAAATTTTTAGGCTAAAAACCCATTCTTCAAACATAGGCCTTAAGCCCCTTTTGTATTTTCAGCCCCTAGCCCCTTCCTCCATATAACCTGGCCCCACGACCAGGTGCCTAAGCCTTCAGCCCCTTCATCGCATCGGCCTTTCCTTTTGTAAGCCCACTGTTTCCTTACATTTTTCTCCTGATGCGATAAGCCCTTTTTCCATTGGCTCCTGGTCACATACCCCTCCACGTGACCATACCCCGGTGCCTGTACTAAACCCCCATCACATCAGCACTCCTGCAAAAACCTACCTTTCCTTCATTCTTGATGACCTTCGATAAAGATCCCTCGATGAGATCTTAGCCATAGATCTATATGATCTAACGGTCCGCATTAAACCCGATGACCCAGTTCCGTCAGGGCCTACCATCCACAATATACAAATGCCCACCCAATCTTACTATGACACCTGGCCTCCACTTAAAACACTCATCATGCAACTCTTTCATCATGCTTATTCTGCATCGTTGGATCTAAAGCCTCCAATCCAACGGTTGATGATGTATATCGCAAAAATCTTGCACCCCATGATTAACATTTCAAAATAATGCGATGTCGACAGTTTTCCAAAAGCCACGTGGCAAGTGGTGTATGGAATCGCATTACCTCTGGGAAAAACCACTTACTGCCTTTTCGTCATGCGATAACCACCCGTGGTATTCCCAAAACCACTTTCTGCCCAGATCACACCAAATACAGTTTAAACTACATTTTCACCCGTTTTTTCATCCATAAGCCTCCTCCACCTGCATTAGTTGCCCCCTTCTGGATCGCTCCTCCGCTTCGTCAGCCTCCAAAGCAGTCTAACCTCTAAACGTAGGATTTATCTAAACATTTGTTTTATGTTGCAGGTTTCATGGAAAATGAGTTGTAAATCCCTCCCACAATCATGATAAGGTGATAAAGAGCCAAGGATGATGATCCTCAGGCTAGAATTCACGCAGAAAAGGGAATCCACAGGGTTCAAAATCATGGCTTGACCCATGCCTCATGAGCATTAGTTATACCATGAAACCCTCGACGTACCCATGTACCTGTACCCCAGAAAAATTTGTGATGAAGGATTGAGGAATGCCAGTGAGCATCAATGAATTGAAGAATTAGAGCATAGTCAAAATATTAAAGGTGTTAAACACAGATAAACAGATAGTCACAATCAACAAAATTTGGATGGGGTCTAAAAGGCTTAAAGCTAAATGGAGAGCCTAATCAGGTGTAAACACAAATATTAAAGTAAATCGATGTTTTAAAGGAAATGAAAGAAGACAAAACAAGGAAGGACACCTCAGTGCCACATCAAAGGGGCTAATTGAATCCCCAACCACTAAATTGCCACCTAAAAATTTATTTTTGCAAAAGAATACACAATGAATGCACGGTCAGAGATCTTTTGCCAAAGCCAGCTCAGAATTTATGATCAGTCTACCAAATCCCCCAAAGTCAACAATAATAACTAAGGTTTATGAAACTTAATGTAAAAATCATTAAAACAAATATGAGCACTTGAAATCTTCTCCCTTAGACCTACCAAAGGTCAATGCACCATTACTCTGTATTAATTGAACTAATGAACCCTTCTTACACTCCACCTCCTCATTCTTCTATGAATAATAATGTAGAAGACATTATAGAGGTTGGAATCTCGATATTTGTTGCATGTAAATAACTTTTGAAGCCGTTGTAGCTCTATTTTTAATTGAAGATACATAAGCTGAGATGAGAAGTTTGAAGCTGTAGAGACCCACTGGACTTGAAGATGGTAACTGGTTTGGACATCAAATACAAATAGTTGATTTATGGGATCCTGGTCTATGTCAATGGTGATGTGTTTCTCACAGTAAATTGTTATTTTCTTTTTGTTTCCATTTTTTCCACCTTTCTTTGATAAAGAAAAACAAATATAGATTAGGATTTACTTCTGAATTACCCTAAATCTCACTAAAAATATTTATCCTTTATGTTTTCTGCTGATTGTTTATTTAAAGATGATTCAATAGAGTATAACCAGTGAAGTGTTGGTGAGCCCATGTTTCCTGAGTACAACTTGAGATATTGTTTTTGAATCTTCTTGATAAGTTTGTTAATTAAAGTTGAGCTAGGGAAGTCTATGGTTAGCCCTATCCTCTGGTTTATCTCCAACAACTGCTTTGAAAAATTCTATTAGGAGTATGTTGAAAGCAGGCTAGTTTCAAAGTACTTACCTAATCTTAGATTACTTTTTGTGTCTATCATGAATGTTTCCCCTTTGAATATGTTGAAAGCGGGCTAGTTTAAAAGTACTTACCTGATCTTAGGTTGTTCTTTGTTTCTTCATCTGTTTGATTTACCTCACTCCATTTCTTAGTGTTTCATTCCATAAAATCAACTTAAGGAGATCCTTTGACATAGATGACTTGCCCCATGGACCACTATTGAACCTTTCTGTTTCAATTAAACCCTATTATGACTCCATAGCCCAATGGATTAATGCTGCTCCTTGCCTATTTTATCAACTAAACTGTTCCTTCACCTACTCACACCTTCACCCTTCATAAAGACTTCCTTCATCTTCATAATATCCTTGCCCAACCAAAACAAACAAAAACATTGTTCTTCATAACTAGCCTAAAATCACACTTCAGGCCTTAAATATCACATCTTTAAACACATAAATAGAGAGATCCCTCTTTGAATCTAGGATGGCTAGGTCCTCAGATTCCAAAGCGGTTTTGATGTAGGCTTTGCAATGTTTTTACTTGCCAATCTTGCAAACTACGGAGACCACAACACCCTCATTATCCTCAATAAACCTATTTCACTATATTTCACCTCTGCCTTCTAAAAATTACCTTTCTGGTCTTAAAAGACTTATTTTGGTCTTATTTCTCACATTTTCACTCTCCCTCCCTACCCAAAATCTCATCCAATCATTCCATCCTCTAAAACAACACTCCCCCCATTAAAACAATTCATAAAACCCCTTTCCTTCATTATTTTCCATTATTTTATCAAAAAAATGTAAAAGATCCTCTTTTACATTATTTTTAAATTAAAAATTAACCTTTCGGGACCTTATTGTTTTACATGTAAAACCTTGTTTTTATATAAAAACCCTGATTCTTATGTTTTTGAACCGACCATATATAAAATATTTAAGCCCTCTCCTTAAATGTTTTAAACCCCTGTTCCAAATGTAAACCCCAACCACTAAAGTTTTTAAGCCCTCTGCTTCAAAATTTTAACCCCCGCTCTCCATCCAACCCTGTCACCATATAATTGTAACCCCACCTATTACATAGCCCCCTCTTTTAATTATTAAATTCCTCCACCTTTGATTAAAAAAACCTTCGCAAAACCTTCTTTTTACCTTATAAATCGGGCACATTCGCTTGGTTTCTTAAGACCCCGGGCCCCACTTTCCACTAAACCCCGCGCCCATTCAGAATCCGCCATCTGTCCCTAGACCCCACTCTCGTTTGTTTTGAACGCGGCTCCAAAAGCTTGCGAACACCATCAAACTCATCCCACGAGATCCAATGGTTGATCGCGCGTATCGCAATATTATATGCGCAGGGGTTAAACAAACACCAACAATGCGAAATGGGTGGTTTTTACCCGCCACACGTCAAGAATTGAGTGGAATCGCACGCCCGCTCCTGATACTATTACCGTCTCCCCGATGACGCAAAAATCGCCCTCTCCACTCCCACAAAATGCTTTCCTCCTCCTGCCAAAATTCTTACCGCATCCTCCGTTTGAACTTCCTATAGGTTTCCACCTATGGAACCAAGCCCCGATCCACTATTCTCCACCTCTACAAATAGTCCAAAGACTGAAAAACCCAAATAAATGCAGAAAAATTCCTCCAAACACAGGTTTTCAAGCTCAGGGTTGTTTAATGTGCAAGTTTCAAGGAAGAAGCACAAGAAATGCATTCCAAGTGTCCGAAAAACGTTTTAATGAATTCCTGGGTGACGATCTAGAGGTTTATTCTATTTTAAAGGGACTAGAGGCGAAATTAAATCTTATTCACCTATGATTCATGATCCTCGGTGGTTAATAAAACCCTCCAACATCAGAAAATCCATCCTTGCGCAAAGAACACAGACAGACAGAGACTCAATGAAGAAATAAAGTAGTCAAAGGACTGTGAAAAAGAAATGAAGATTAAAGGGCTAATCATATATCAAGGACAAATTAGAAAATTAGCCATAAAGCAAAATTTAAAGGTTATGAAGACAAACATCTAATATTAAAATATTAAAAAGGAAAAATTAAAGAAAAAGAAAGTAAAGAAAAAGTTAAAGGTAAATTCATAGTTTAAAGGCCTAAACAGAGTTTAAATGATAAAACAAAGGCCATATCTATCTTGAAAAGGATTTTTTTCCACCTACAACATGATTTCTTTCAATAAAGTATCAAACAATTATTACAAACAGTCAAAGATATTTTTTTTATTTACCCAATAGTTATTGTAAAGTTATTGAAAAGGCCTTCAAGTCAAACATTTCATAGAATTATCTCAGAAGTTAAGTTAGGAGTCACTATTTTAGATAAACACTCTCAGATATTTTTGCCTTGGGCCTTGCATGGTCTCAAAGGTAAAAAAATCATTAACTCTGTAATAAATGACCTCTAAACCCTAGCTTAGCAGCACCTCCTAATTTTGCAAATAAATATTGCATGTGAGCTTCATTTTTAATGTTGGTTAGTTGGTGGTTATTCGACTGATTTTTGTTGTTGAGCTAGTTGAGGACTGCTAGGATGGATTTGAGAAAGATTTGAGTTGCAGAGACCTACTGTACATGGAGTAATGTAACTGTTTTTATCATCAGTAATACAAGCATGTTCACAAGTTTCTTGAGTTATGTTAATGGTGAATTTTTCCTTCTTTGTCATTGTCTTTCTTCTGTTTTACATTCTAGCCATATTTCTCTGGTAAAAGAACATAAATTTTAGAGTAGGGTATGCTGTCTTGGCACCCTATTTCTGTATGTATTCTTCAGATTAATTTTTTATTCTCTAAGGTCTGATTCGAGAATTCTTAATTTCTCTCCAGTTCCATCTTGGTTTTTGTCTTAGAAATGACTTAATAGAGTCAAGCCAAAGAAGTCTATGGTAAGCCCTGTCCTTTGGTGTAGCTTAAAACATTGTTTTTTAAGGCCTTTCTTTGAAATATATTTAGTAGAGTCTAAACCAAGGAAGTCTATGGTATGCCCTGTTCTCTGGTCTGTCTCAAAACGTTTCTTTGAAGGTATTTTGAGTGTTGAGTTAAAGAAGATAGTTTTAGCTTGCTCTTTAGCTGATCTCACTGTTATCTTAAATTTTTTCTTTGTCTGAAAGTATGATCCAGGTGGATATTGGTGGTCACTTGCCTATTCCACTCGGGGCTCCACCATTTTCTCTTTCAGTTTTTTAGTTTTGGCATAGTTTACTATTTTTAGCAGTTTTTCGGGTCCTGAACTTCTGGAGCTGTTTTGAGGCCCTAAACGACGTTTTTTGGGAAAATGGAGAGCAACATGGATTCATGGACCAATGTTTCTCATTCCAAATTTGTATTCCTCAGATATATCTTTCTAACAAGGTATGGTACACGTCAAACGGAGATCGTATGCCAAAGTTACGCCCCTGGGAAGTTGAAACACCAATTTACCCAAACGGGGCCCATAGTTTTGGCGCTTCATCTCCCAGGGTTAGGGTTTTGGCTGTTTTGGATTTCCCATTGTTTCTAAATAATAAATAGGCCCTCAAGCCTCATTGTAACTCAGTTTAGAGGCCTGTAGCTGCCACATCTCTTCTCAGAGATAGCTACCAGTGCCCTAGCTAGTTTTATTTCCATTCTGTCTGTAAGAAAATTTCAGTTCTTTGATATTAATGAAATGAAGTGTTATTTCCGCTGCATCTCTATATTTATGATTATATGTTTATTCTTTTGTGTTCCTGCATAAATCTGGATCAGTGGTATCAGAGCGGTCTGCTTTTTCTCGATCCTTCTTTGCATGTCCCCAACGAGGTCGGGGTATAAGGAGCTAGGGCTCGATCTGGTGGAACCTTTGCAAGATCAGCCTCACAAACCTCGATGGACGCCCATGAGGGATGAAAAGAAAGATGAGGGAGCAGGAGATCTTATCAAAATATTGCTCAAGGAGGCCCTCGAAAAACAAAGGAACGCGATGATGGATAACTTTGCTCAGATCCTTCAACGGCTACCCACCGGCGGCGCATCTGCATCCAGCAGCCACTCTGGAGGCGTGACTCCTTTTAAGGTACAAGTAAATTTTTACATTCCCATATTTGAGGGTAAAATATATGTAGATGCCATAGATAGATGGTTGAATTTGTTAGAATTATATTTCTTAGTTCATGACTTTTCAGACCGGGAGAAGATTATTTTTGCACTTCTCAAAGCTACCCCCCATGTTAAGGACTGGTGGGAAACCTAATGTGAGAACAAGGACTAGAAAAAACCCTCTCTGTTGTCGGCTGTACCAACTTGGAATTCTTTCCGAGACGTCATCAAGGAGCAGTGCTATCCCGTGGGGAGCTATGAGGACAAGTACATACAATGGACCACACAGCAACAACAAAGGGATCAAGATGTGCATTAGCTGACGAATCTGTTGCATACCCTGTGCACAAAGTTGGGTATCAAAGATTCAAAGAAGCATATGGTGCTAAAGTATCACATCTATCTACACAGATACATTCAAGAGGAAATGGAGTTCCTCGACATCTCCTCGCTTGGTATGGCATACCGGTATGCTGCCAAGATTGAGCAGAACTTCAAGCAGAAGAAGCGAGACTTTGGATTTGCGAATCAAAAGCAAGGGAAAGGTGCTTCCAAACCACAGAAAAAAGGACAGAGCGAAGGCATGGTGGCTAAAGATAACTCATCGAAGCCACAAGAAAATAACAGCACCACAAAGCCAAAGAAGGACACGGGAAAGTGGTGTGAGTTTCATAAGAGCTCCACTCACAACACAAGTGAGTGTCAGGCCAAGCAGTCACTAGTGGTCGAGATTAGGGCTTCTGAGTCAGATGCATGCTCTGACTCTGAATCAGAACCTGAAAAGGGAAATGAAAAAGGGAAACAGATTATTGATGCAGATCCCAACGCCAATGTTGCCACTACAAAGATCCAGAAGGAGGAACCGGAAGATCCAGAGGAGGAAGAACGTCTCTTCCACTCCCAGATGTGGGTAAAGGGCTCCCCGGTATAGTTCATTTTCGACAATGGGAGCCAAAAGAACCTCATTTCAGTAGATTCCTTGAAGCAGTTGGGCTTTCTGACTACGGCTCACCCACATCCATACAGCATCGGGTGGCTTCACCGAGGTTGAGATCTTCGCGTCAGCCAGCAGTGTCGCCTTCCCTATAGCATCAAGCCCTTCACGGATGAGGTATTATGTGACGTTGCTCCTATTGATGTTTCTGATGTATTATTGTGACAACCATACTTGTGGAAGCGTCATTCTGTGTATGAGTCTCGACCTTGTGCTGTTATTGTTACTTTGGGAAATAAGTTGTACAGGATACCAGAGGTACCACCTCCTACCACTATCTCTTTGGTTACTGCAAAAAAATGCAGTAAGCTCATTTCCCAAACCAGGAAATTAGTTTTCCTGATGATCCACCCCCAGGGCAAGAAGAAGATTGTGGCCACGACCTCCAGATAGGGCTCCTCTGCACGACAACAACAAATGGATAAGGTTGTGGAGGAGTACTGGGACATATTCACCTCACCCATAGGGGTTCCTCTGCACTATCAGGTCAAGCACCCGATTGATCTGATCCTCGGTGCGCCGCTACCTAATGAACCGATCTATCGACGCTCTGTTCTGGAGAATGATGAAATCAAGAGGCAGATTCATGAGCTGTTGCAGAAAGGTCACATCAGACCAATTTCATCGCCCTGTGGGAGCCCGATCGTGTTGGTACAGAAGAAGGATGGGACGTGGAGACTTTGTATTGACTATCGAGTGCTTAACAAGATCACTGTCCGGAATAGGTACCCAATCCCACGGATTGATGACCTTCTGGACCAACTCAAGGGTGAAAAATATTTCAGCAAGATCGACCTGAAGTCTGGGTATCACCAGGTACCAATTGAACCCTCCGATGTGTGGAAGACTACCTTCAAAGCCAAGGAAGGCCTTTTCAAATGGCTGGTCATGCCTTTCAGGTTGGCGAATGCTCCCGCAACCTTCATGAGGATGATGGATGACATCTTTCGGGCATTCACCAACTCATTTGTAGTGGTGTACTTGGAAGACATTCTGATCTTCAGCCATACTTGGGAAGAGCACCTTCACCACATCCGAGAAGTCCTCCAAACGCTGCGGCAACACAAGTTGTGTGCCAATTTGGAGAAGTGCACTTTGGGCATGACCCAGGTTCAATATCTGGGATACATTATTGATGAAATGGGGGTGCATGTGGATCCAACCAAGATCCAAGTCATTCGGGATAGGCCAGCCCCAACCACTATAATAGAGCTTCGCAGCTTTCTGGGTCTTGATAATTTCTACCGGAGGTTCGTGTTGGGATTCTCTCATATCACTTGGCCCTTGAGTCAAGTCACCAAGGGAGGAGCGAGAGAAAAATTCTTTTGGTCGGAACCTCAACAGAAGGCATTCACAGAATTGAAAAATTGCCTCTGTTCTACCGCAATTCTCACCTTACCAGACTTTCAACAGCCATTTGAGATTGAGACAGATGCCTCTGACTCTAATATTGGGGCAGTTCTTACTCAATAGGGACATCCAGTGGCATTTCACAGTGAGACATTGTCTAACACAGTTCGCAAGTATCCCACTTATGACAAAGAAATGTATTCCATTGTGCAAGCTTGTCGACAATGGAAGAATTACATTTTGGGGAAGGAAACAATCATCCACACAGACCACCGGCCCCTGTAGTTCCTACAAACACAAGGGAAGTTTCAGAATGATCGCCATCAGAAGTGGTCCACATATCTGCAACAATTTCATTTGAACATCAAGTAAAAGAAGGGTAGCATCAATCATGTTGCAGACTGGCTTAGCCGACAACCGATCATGGCGCTCACCACTATGCTCAACTCTTATGGGCACGAGACTTTTGATTGGC
This sequence comes from Pinus albicaulis, assembly GCA_034641835.2. Lineage (NCBI taxonomy): Eukaryota > Viridiplantae > Streptophyta > Pinopsida > Pinales > Pinaceae > Pinus > Pinus albicaulis. The sequence goes on along the minus strand of CM076575.1, from coordinate 1,887,561,108 downwards.
CGCTTCTCTACGAGAGTGACCCAGAATTCGGCCACACTTACAAGGCACTCTTGGGGGGTATGCAAGTGCCAAATTTTCACCTCCAAGATGCCCTTTTATGTCACATGGGACACCTTTGTGTTCCTTCAAGCGAGCGTGTCAAGATGATATGGGAAGCACACTACAGTCGATTCTCTGGGCATTTCGGGGTTAAGAAAATAGTAGCAATCCCGCAGAAGTATTTCTATTGGTCGAACCTTCGAAAGGATGTTGAGAAGCACATCAGATCCTGCACTGCTTGTGCCATTTCCAAACAACCCATCAAGAAGCAAGGCCTATATACTCCTCTACCTACCCCTAGTCGACCTTGGGAATCCATTTCCATGGATTACATGTCAGGCCTACCTTCTACTAAGCAGGGAAATGACTGTGTTTTCATGGTCGTCGATAGATTCTCGAAGAAGGCCATTATGGCGGCCTACAAGAAGAATATCACAGCAGAATCCACTGCTAAAATCTTCTTTGAATGAGTGTGGGTGCACTTTTGGATCCCAAAGTCTATCATATCAGATCAGGATAGCAGGTTCCTCAGCATATTTTGGTCCAGCCTCTGGTCAATGTTGGATACCAAGCTCACCAAGTCCATAGCTTTCCATCCCCAAACAGATGGCCAGACAGAGGTCGTCAACAGAATGATTGTACACATTCTGCGCATGTACAATTCAAAGAATCCACGCACATGGGACGAGAGCCTCCCTTATGTACAACATAGTTATAATCGGGCTCTCCACAGTTCAATCGGCCATAGCCCCTTTCAGGTGGGCTTGGGATTCCAGCCACTATGTCCCATTGAAGTAGCCATGCCATTTGCTGCTGCTCAGGCCGATTCAGCTCATGTCCAGTCTGAAGTTGACAAAGCAAGTAGTTTCATCGAGCGCATTCAACACATTCGCCAATAGGTTCATGATATATTGGACAGAGCCAATGCCAAGTACAAGCAACACCATGATCAACATCGGGTGCCACATAACTTCCAGGTGGGCGAAAAAGTATGGCTACATTTGCAGAAGGAGCGCCTCACTGGACCCCACCGCAAGCTTCGCCCGCTCCGATACGGGATGTACACCATCACCAAGGCTGTAGGGAACAATGCCTTCGAGCTCAGTATTCGACCATTCCTTGGTCTGCACCCAGTCTTCAATGTGGATCGCCTTCGTCCTTACTTCCCACCTCTACTGGACACCTCGGACATTGCAGAACAACTCACACCAACAGAGTTAAATCCAGACTGCATGGAACATGCCACCAAAGATTGTATCATGGACATGCAAATCAAGAAAACTCACCAATGGAAGATCCAACTATATCGGGTTCTCAAAGATGGCCAACTCCTGCACCAAGGAAAGTAGTTCACCAGGGACCAAGTTTAGCAGAAATTTCCTCATCTCATGGAGGAACTTAACGCAATGGGGACCATTTCTTCCTAAGGGGGGAGGAATGATCAAGGTGGATATTGGTGTTCACCTGCCTATTCCACTTGGGGCTTCACCATTGTCTCTTTCATTTTTTCAGTTTCGGCACAGTTTACTATTTTTAGCAGTTTTTCAGGTCCTCAACTTCCGGAGCCGTTTTGAGGCCCTAAACGACGTTTTTTGGGAAAATGAAGAGCAACATGGGTCCATGGATTGATGTTGCTCATTCCAAATTTTTAGTCCTCGGATAGATCTTTCTAACGAGGTATGGTACGTGTCAAACGGAGATTGTATGCCAAAGTTACGCCCCTGGGAAGTTGAAACACCAATTTGCCCAAACGGGGCCCATAGTTTTGGAGCTTCATCTCCTAGGGTTAGGGTTTTGGCTGTTTGGGATTTCCCATTGTTTCTAAATAATAAATAGGCCCTTAAGCGTCATTGTAACTCAGTTCTGAGGCCTGTAGCCGCCACATCTCTTCTCAGAGATAGCTACCAGCGCCCTAGCTAGTTTTATTTCCATTCTGTCTGTAAGAAAATTTCAGTTCTTTATTATTAATGAAATGAAGTGTTATTTCCACTACATCTCTGTATTTATGGTTATATGTTTATTCTGGTGTGTTCCTGCATAAATCCGAATCAAAGTAATTCTAGGATTGCTGAATTGTTGTATTAAAGGTTTTCTTATTAGAGTCTGGCCAAAGAAGTCTATGGCATGCCCTGTCCTTTGGTTTGCCTCAACCAGTTACCTAAAAGAATTTTCTTGTTTAAGTAAAGCTAGAAGATTCTTAACTGAATAGAGCTTTGTTTCCTTCAAAACTTATCGTTATTTCATATCACAAACTAATCTTAGAGATCCACTTTATATAGTTATCTTTCCCTATGAAAACCCTTGCAGAGTTGATGAACAATTAAATCCTTTTATGACTCCATAGCCCGATGGATTAATTTTTTCTAATAGTCTATCTGTTCAGCTAAAATATTCCCTCAATTAATCACATCACTGATATGTCAACCTATCAATTAATCAACCAAAACAAACAAGTCCTTAAAAATTCAAAATTAGACTAATATCATAAAACAAGATCATAAATACATATCATCTATAAATAATTACATAGAGAGATCCCTATCTGAATCCATGAAGGCTAGGTCCTATGATTCCAAAGTGGTTCTGATGTGGCCCCTGCAGTGTTTGTTCTTGCCAATCTTGAAAATCACAGTGAGACAACATAGTGGCGACCATAATGGGGAATACTCAGTAATAAACAACTTCAAAAAACTTAGAAGACCTCATTTTAAACTTAGATGAATCAAGTGTTAGCCAAGGTTGCTAATGGTGGACAACAACCAACCATAAAACAAGTAAAAATACTCAACTTGGTGTCTCCACTGGTTTTCAGTAGGCCTGTTGACTCCACTGGTCTTCCATAAACTCCACTGGGAAACTTATTTTATCATAGAAACATCAAAAATACCCAGTCAAGAATACTTTGTGGATTAATTATCTCTTTCACAGATTGGTTTGTCCTTTGAGACTGTTATACTTTTCCAACCTTTCTGATTTGTTGGGTCCAAAGTTCTCGCTTCTAGAAGAATCCATACCAGATCCCATCCTGACCCGAATCCTCTTGCAATATTTGACAATCTTGAAAGCATCCTCAGGAAGTCTCCTAGATCCAAAAGTTCATCTGTTAGCAGACCAATCCATAAAGCAAGTTCCCTACCTGAAAACCTTAAAGACTTGTAGAATATCCTACCTAACTCACCCCTAGAACAAAGCTTTTCTAGGACTAGATCTCAAAGTTGGAGAACCCATATATTTTAGATTCATCCACCCTACAATAGAATTATGTTGTACTAAATTCATCTCCCACTGTTCACCTTCCTCCATTTAACCCTGTACCCCCTTTTGTAGACCCTCCACTTGTTAACCATCCACTATTTTCTCAACCACATATCATGGAAACATGGTATGCTCCCTTAGTCCTTCCTTTACCTTTATTTTTTCTACCACAGGAATAACATTCCAAGATTCCTTTATATGATGCTAGTAGGTCTACTACTACTCAACAACATGTGGACATAATGAATGACTACATTGACAGACAAGAGATATATGATGAAATTGTTAAACTTAGAATGTTTTCTCAAAGATTAGGGGGAGAGGCAAGAAAATGGTTTAAATTCTTAACCCCTAATAGTATAAATGACCTCCCTGCTTTCCCTCAAAAATTCTTAAACAAATGGGAAGTCAAGAAAAATCCTTATGAAATCCTATCAGAGTATGATAACCTTAAAAGAAACTTTGGAGAGAGTGTCCAATATTACTGCACTAGGTTCAATAGTGTATTAAATGCACTCCCTCCCCACATGAAACCCACACAAGCCCTAGCCCTAGTAAAATTTCTAGATGGATTTGATCCAGACATGTCTTATCAATTAAGAGAAAGAGTGTAATATCCCCAAAAGGGAAGATTCAACAATACCTACTGGAATAACACATTTTCAGAAGTTTGTGCACTGAAATGAGTTTGCAGCCCTTGGATCCCTTAGATCTGGAGATCTAGCATCTAAATCCAAAAGGAGAGAAAAAAAAAATCAAAGTAGGTGACGTAAACAGACATCCCACACATAGTATGGCTGAAAAACACCCAAGAATGGTGCTGCAGCAATATGCAACAATACTGCAGGAAAATAACGCAATTTTTCTGAGTAAAAATAGGAGACCAACAAGAAGGCTCAAAATTCATATATACAACAATAAATTAGCTCTATATTGAGGCCCATACAATGTATGGCAGAATGTAGAAGACAAGAATAGAAGAGATTCCTCAAAAAGAGGGGCTGCAACACATGTATTGACTGAAAAATAGCTTGACAGAGTTATTTTTAAGAGCTGCAAAAGCTGTATATTACACTCCAGATCTAGAGCAGATCTGTGTACAAAATATTAGATCCCTATCAGACCTATAAACTAGAAGAGCTCCTTTACAAATTCCCCTTAGGGTTTTGAGCAAAACATGAGACATAGAGAGTAGATCTGAGATCTAAAGTTTCAGATCTGCAGTAGTATTCAGAAATTTCTGAAGATGAATACAATAGAATTAGATCAGATCTGAACACAACATGGATCAGAAATATAATCCATGGATCACCATAGTGAAGGGCAGAACCCCAACACCAGAGATCTCTCCTCCGAATGTGTGTCAGAACACCCTGTAACTATACACTTGCAAATAATGCAGTCCTGGAAGGGAAACTGTGTTGTAGGATCTAGAATTGGTTTGGCATGATGCCAAGATATAAAAATGAAACTCCAAAGATATAATACTCTCTTATCAAGGGGATAGAAGGCTTTCCCACTGAAAAGAGGCACTAGATTGGCCTAGATCTGAGCAGATCTAGCCTCCACTTGCTACAACTTATAAGGACAACCAAACCCTCAACAGGATCTGCATTGTAGTTGGAATATGAGTTTGGCCAAATTCCTGATAGTGGATGATATCAACAAGACTCCTCCAGGAGCTACTCAATGAAAGAATTGGGATTCCTGGATAGGAACACCCTAGTGCTAAACAACACTATCCTCAGCTAAACAATAGAGAATGATATATGTCTAAGCAAACAATATATTCAGAAATATAGTGATCAAAAATCTTCTTTTGTTGTCCTCCTCTTCCTTTTATAGCATGAAATTCTTGTCAAACCCTAAACCATCTCAATTATTTAACTCCATTCACATGTGTAGCCTCCAACTAAAACTACGCAGTGCATCTAGGAGATTCATTGTATCTAGGCAGCGCTGTTGATTTGGTCCTAGTTGACTTGGTCAAGTGATCCAGTCTCTTTCAAACCTAAGTGTGCTTATGTAAATAGCCCAGATTTATCTATGTTCACATGTGTCATTGATTTATTTTGCTGATTAGGATTTTTATTGGTCCTCCTTTACAATTTCATTCATGAACAGAAAATTGAAACAAAATTGTATATTCCCATTAGCTTGGGATAATTGGAAATATTACAGTCCTCCCATCCAAAATGTTTTTTTTCCTCAAGCAACTGATAGGGTGAGTGCTGCAACATTTCTCCTCCTCCACTATTTACACCATCAAATATCAAGCTCTCCTCACAAGCTAGGTGTTCACCAGTCCAGCCTCCATGAATTGTTCCTCCAAAGTCATCACGAGATGTGCATAATCCATCCCACAAGGAGTCAAAAACTCAATAGAAACAAACATGGTTGGAGAAATTCTCTATCTAAAACATGTAGCATGAGGTACATAGAGATTTTCCATCCCATGTGGTACATACAAACTTCCCATCCTCCCTCCATAAAATCCCATAAAAAGCACAACTATATCATCCAAGTATGGAAGCATAATTACATATACACAAATAGAAATTTGAGCATGAGGAGGTGGGTCATAGTCCCACATATGGTACCAGCGTAGTGCATCTCCTGCCTACATCAGATCAAGGTATGGTAAGTGGTTTCCCCACCACTTCCTTGTTGCACAAGTTATCTCACCATGGCTGAAAATGTGAGATATTTTTGGTGCCTTTGGGAAGCACCCATCATGAAAGAAAATCTCCCTTTGCACAACAAGGGAGTGGCCAAATTCAGAAATTTAGTGGCCCAATTTTTTCCATGAGATTTAAATGATACAAGACTCCTCTTTGGAGTCATGACCTGCATAAAAATGGTGAAATAATATGTCAAATCAGAAGATGAAACTTGCATTACATGATCAGAATTTTCACCAACAATGTCTCTCCTCCATATGGAATTGTGCATATGTTTTTCTCCCCTTTCAATAGAAGGAAGAAATGGCTTAAAATGACTTTTGCATACAGTCCTTTGGCTGCCCCAACCGCACATAGTTCTTGCATTCTAGAAAATGTTGATGTAGCTCCCCTCCAAATCCTTCCCATTCAAAGCATCTCATGATAGTGTTGTAGATCTTCATAGAATATGTAGGGCTAAAGCATAACTCTTTGTAGGCACTTTGTAGCATCTTGTCCTTGAGATTGGAGGCTCTAGGTAAGAAGATCCTATCTTGATGATAGAATACTCCCACATGGACTAGATATCCCTCTTCATGCAGCTGGTCATCAAGAATCATGCAATTGTGAAGATATTTAGAATAATCCACCAACAATTGGGATTTCAAATATATATCTACACTCCCCAACAATGACAACGTTGATGATGCATCAATAGGAATGCCTACCATGTTTTTGAACTCCTATTTGACATCTCTTATGAAAAAGGTCTAAGTAGGAAGGACATACCTTCCCTTCTTCTCCTCCAACAACACATAATCAGAAATGAAGGTGGGTGATGATAATGAGGGAAGAAAATATCCCTCCTTCTTGTGCTTGCCCAAGCCTTACAACACTGTAGATGTGTCTTCTAATGCTTCCATCCCTCCTGCATCTGATTTTGGAGCATCAAGTAGTGAGAGATCTCTCACCAAAACTGAATCAGGTGGCCTCCCAGATGGTTTTCCACTAGATAAGAGTGTCCCTTGAAGTAATTTCATGAACATGATAGAAGGGACAGTGAGGTCCTTGCTTCCACTGCACAAATCCATCTTTGTTTTTTGTGTGGAAGTGTTGTGTGAGGGGTAAGTATGCATGCCTTTAATCATTTTAGGTGCACCACTATTCTTATCCACCCATTCCATTTGCAAAGCCTCCCAATCAGTGGTGACTTTCCCCAATGTAATCAACCATTGAACACCCAAAATAAAATTGGTGTCTAGTATGTCAACTACAAAGAAGTGATCCACCAAAGTGTAGGATCCCATGGTGACTGAAAGTGATGGGACATAACGCATGCATTGCATTGTTCTATCTCCTGGGACCAAAACAGAGATTACCTCAAAAGTATCAGTGGGTATTGCCCTCCTTTGAACAAGATGGGAATCAATGAAATTGTGGGTAGCCCCATTGTCAATCAATACAGAAACCCTATGATTCATGATTTAACCTTGAACTCTTAAGGTCAAGTACTTAGGTATTCCCCTCAAGGATGCAAGATTTCCTTCAATAGGATAAAATGCTCCATTCTCATCTCCTGATGGTGTTGGATCTCCTCCAACATTGTCAGCACTGTGACACCTCCTTGGCTCATCATCTTCAGCTTCTTCAATATCTGAGAATACCTTTATATAATGTGCTTTACCAGTAGCATATCTATTTCCAGGTACCCATGGTTCTTGGCAAGTGAAGCATAGCTTCCTCTTTCTTAGATCTCTCAGGACATAATCATCAAGAGGCTTCTTGTATGAGATTTCCTTTGAAGGAGCAACTTTCTCTTCCTTTCCTTTAGAAAGAAAAGAGGGCTTGTTCTGAAAGTTTGCCTTTTCTTTTGGCAAGGCATCTTGAAGGTCTCTGGCCCTATCAATGGTATCATGCAAGGTAGTGGGCTTGATAGATTTAACAAACCCATGCAGAGGTTCATCCAAGCCATCGATGAACATGTACACCCTCCTTTCTACAGTCAAATCAGGAACCATAATAGATAATCTCAGAAATTAAGAGATATAAGACTCTGTATTACCTGAATGCTTCAACTTTGCAAGGCTCATGAAAGGTGCTTCTAGATCCTTTTTGTCAAACCTTTCCGCTAGTCTTCTAGTGAACTCAGAATAGGCAGTCACATTGGCATGACCCAATGTAGACAACCCATGGACCACTAGTTGTGTGCTTCACGTTCAAAGTGAAGCGCTGCAATCTTGATAGCTTCCATCTCAGGGAATTTTTTCAACTGAAAGTAGATATCCAGTTTTTCTACCCATGCTTTGGCAGAACAAGTGGATGACCCATCAAACTTGGGTAAAAATAATCTGCCCATAGAGTGATGTCGATCATGATTCTGAGTGAATCCACAATCTCTATACTGATGCCTTGGTCTTCTTTTGTCCTTGAGGTGAAAAAAATATTGAAAACTCAAGTGGTCCTTGAATCTCTGATTCTGAGACTCATATTCTTCAAATTAGGCTTCAAGGGATGCTTGCTCATGAGGCCCTTCATTTTCCAAAGCCAAAAAAGTAGGCATGGTAGAGCGTTGTGGAGCTTGTGGCTAGTTCTCTGGTTGATCATTCCATTGGTGAGACATTGTAGAGCTTTCCCCACGATGAAATATCCTAGGAGATTACTTGATCTTGTCCAATCTCATCTCTTTGATCTCTCTAGCAAGATCTTGCATGGCTTTCAGGAGGGTTTTTGCAAACTCCTTCCCATCTTCATCACTTCTAGATTCAGGGGCTTTTCCCTTGTCTTTATCATCATTGATGTAATCAAATTTATTCTGTCTTCTTCTCAGGTACCTCTTCTCTTTGTCAGTGAGAGGCTCATCTTCTTCTGAAGACATATTGGCTCTTTAAGAAAGAAAATCACAGGTTGTGCCAAGATGATTTCTCTGATACCACTGTAATATCCCCAAAAGGGAAGATTCAACAATACCTGCTGGAATAACGCATTTTTCAAAAGTATGTGCACTGAAATGATTTTTCAGCCCTTGGATCCCTTAGATTTGGATATTTAGAATCTAAATCCAAAAGGAGAGCTAAAACAAATCAAACTAGGTGAGGTAAACATACCTCCCACACCTAGTATGGCTGAAAAACACCCAAGAATGGGGCTGCAGAAATATGCAACAATATTGTAGGAAAATAACACAGTTTTTCTAAGAAACAGTAGGAGACCAATAAGAAGGCTCAAAATTCATATATACAACAATAAATCAGATCCATATTGAGGCACATACAATGTATAACAGAACGTAGACGACAAGAATAGAGGAAATTCCTAAAAAAGAGGGGCTGCAGCACATGTATTGACTAAAAATAGCTTGATAGCATTATTTTTAAGAGTTGTAGTAGCTGTATATTACACTTGATATATAGAGCAGATCCGTGTACAAAATATTACATCCCTTTCATATCTGTACACTAGAAGAGCTCCTTTACAAATTCCCCTTAGGGTTTTGAGAAAAACATGAGACACAGAGTAGATCTGAGATCTAAAGTTGCAGATCTGTAGTAGTATTTAGAAATTTCTAAAGATGAATACAATAGAAGTAGATCCGGTCAGAAAAGAACATGGATCCGAAATACTTTCCATGGATCACCATAGTGAAGGGAAGAACCCCAACACCAAATATCTCTCCTCCGAATGTGTGTCAAAACACCCTGCAACTATACACTTGCAAATAATGCAGTCTTGGAAGGGAAACTACACTATAGGCTCTAGCACTGGTTTGGCCTGATGCCAAGATCTGAAAATGCAACTCCAAATATCTAATACTCTCCTATAAAGGGTATAGAATGCTTTCCCACTGAAAAGAGGCACTAGATTGGCCTAGATCTGAGAAGATTTAGCCTCCACTTGATGCAACTTACAAGGACAACCAAACCCTCAACATGATTTGCGTTATATTTGGAAGATGAGCTTGGCCAAATGCCTGATAGTGGATGATATCAGGGAGACTCCTCCAAGATCTACTCAATGGAAGAGGTGGGATTCCCGAACAGGAACACCCTAGTGCTAAACAACATTATCCTCAGCTAAACAACAGAGAATGATATATGTCTAAGAAAAAAATATATTCAGAAATATACTTAATCAACAACCTTCTTTTTTTGTCCTCCTCTTCCTTTTATAGGATGAAAGTCTTGTCAAACCCTAAACCATCTCAATGATTTAGCTCCATTCACATGTGTATCCTCCAACTAAAACTGCGTTGTGCATCTAGGAGATCCACTGTATCTAGACAACGTTGTTGATTTGGTCCTGCCTGACTTGGTCAAGTGATCCAGTCTCTTTTAGACCTAAGTGTTCTTATGTAATAGCCTAGATTTAGATATGTTCACATGTGGCATTGATTTATTTTGCTGATTAGGATTTTTATTGGTCCTCTACAATTTTATTCATGAACAAAAAATTGAAACAAAATTGTGTATTCTCATTAGCTTGGGCTAATTGGGAATATTACAAAGAGACCCCCTCACCTTCGAAGACATGCAAAGGGGAGTAGTAAGTGTAGAAGCCAACCTAAATGCTAAAAGAGATAGATTGAGAGCAGAGAAGAAGGCTACATACAAAGAAGAAGCTAGACCGTCCACATCTAATGCTAAAATTGACAGCCTAGTTAGGACAATGGAAAGGATGATGGAGAGAATAAACATGAATGAGAGAGCTTATCCTAGATAAAACCAAACAACTCCTCAAAACAGAAATCAAAATCAGAACCAAAACCAAAACTTCATGAGAAATCCCCCTCAAATTAGACAAAGAGGTCCTGATCAGCAAATCAGACCTCCTTTCCAAGAAAACTATGCTGACGAAGAAGAGGGGATAATAGAAGAAACAAAGGAAGACCACATAAATACAATGGGAGTAAACAATGAGGATACTGTTTTCCTCACTAAGGAAGAACAACACATATTTGTACCATATGAAGAAGACACCCTAGAATCTGAAGACTACAAACAACACTTTGAAAATGCCATCATGGAAGTACACAAAAAATATGACCTCAGAAGCAAGAAAAACCAAGACACTCGTAAAAGAAAGACCTCTGAAATTTCTGCTAAAAATAATCCTGAAAAATTTTCTAAAACGACAGCAGAAAACACTAACATAGTGGTTGAAATTTCTAATAAAAATAGAGGCAAAAACAACCAACCTAGTGGCAAACAAAGTGGTGACCAAAGTAGCACTAGCAACTCAGCTAATGCTCGTAATAAAACTATTTTAATTTCCATTCCTAATAAAAACCAGCAAGCTAAAATTTCTCTGAAAACAACGTCTAAACGCTGATTTGAACATTTCAGAAACTTAGACACCTTTCAGTATAGAGAACGAAATTTACAGGATTAAAATAGCTATTCCTCTTACTGAATTAGTCACTCAATATGTATACAAATCCAAACTTTTTAAAGCTTTAAACATAGGATAAAATGCCGATTCTATTAATTTAAATGCTGACAAACCTGAACTTCTGTTTGGACAAGAAGTAGAAGGAAAATTTCAAGAGGGAGGTGTTATTCCATTTTATGTCAGTTTGAACATCCACGATAAGATTCTCCACAATTCCATGTTAGACTCTGGTGCTTCACACAACCAAATGCCAAAATTAGTAATGGAAAGACTAGGCCTTGAGATAACTAGACCATACAAAGATTTATAGTCTTTTGATTCTAGTAGAGTTAAATGTCTAGGCCTAATCAAAGATTTATGTGTCAACTTAGCACAAATACCATCCAAGAGCCTAGTGATGGATATTGTAGTGGCTAGTATACCTCCTAAATATGGCATGCTCCTTTCAAGATCATGGGGTGCTAAACTCCAAGGTATCCTACAAATGGACATGACCTATGCTACCATCCCTGTCTTCAGTCAACCAACAAGATTATATACGGAAAAACATATGAAATACATGGTTAGAAATCAAGAAATGCTAGATAATTCCCCTCCTTATTCTAATCACACAGACCTTGATTCATTTATCCTTTATAATGATGAAAATTTTAATGAAAAAACATCTGAAAATCAAAAAATAATTGTAGAAAAAGAGGAAAAAGAGGAGGAATAGTCAAAACAATTTTCCCTGATTAAAAACATTCAACATAGTGGAAATCATGGGGAACAAAGCAACCATCAACATAGGGTTGACCATAAAAAACAAATAAAAAAAATTCAATATAGTGGAAACCACTGGGAACAAAATAATGATAAATATACTGCAGACCCTAAAGAACATCATGGTGAGCAACGTAGTGGTGGCCACTATAAACGTCATAATGAGGACCATAATGAATCTAATGATAAATCTAAAATTGAACCTCTTTGGAGTATGATTTTTTATGGCTCTTGTATCAAGACTGGTTCAGGAGCGGGCATGGTGCATAATACAAAAAAAAATCATGCATAAGGCCACTCATACAAGCTAAACTTTCAATGCACAAATAACATAGCTAAATATGAGGCACTCCGCTTAGGACTACAATTACTGAAGAAATTAGGAGCTAAGAGGATAATTGTCCATGGAGATTCAGAGTTAGTCATTAGGAAAATAAATGGAGAATACACAGCCAAGAATCCTAAATTAAAAGCCTATAGAGATGATGTTATTAACCTCTTGAAAACATTCACAGAATATGAGATTACCTTTGTCTCAAGGAATCAAAAAATCCTAGCCAATGGATTAGCATTTGCTACCAGTACCTGTCAAAAACCTTATCAAGGCAAGAAATACACAGTCCAAGTCAAATATAGACAAGCAGTCCCTGATAATATAAAATACTAGAAAGTTTTTGAAGGAGATAAACAGATAGAATATTTCCTGCAGTCCAGAAATGGGTTTGAAATGCCAAATTCAAACTTAGAGTATTAATAAGAATGCCCTACTGAGGAATATTCTTACAAAGAAGAACCTCCTGACACCACTGATATAAATCTGTTAACAAAAGAGCACATACTTAAAATAGAGTTGTGCACTAGTTTAGAGAAATAAGAGTTTGAAGTGCTACAGTCCAATAATGATAACTTGCCCAAAGGACTAGTTCCTCTACAGGAACTTTTTGACTTTAATGATGTTGCTAAGAAGCCAAATATGGAACCCACTGAAACTAAAATAGAAGAATGCAATATAGACAGTGAACAAAAACCCAAAATTATCAAACTGTCCAAGACACTACTAGCTCATAAAAAACAGAAATATCTTGAGCTTTTTAAGGAATTTACTGATGTTTTTACTTGGAGTTATGAAGATTTAAAGTCCTATGATACATAGATAATTTAGCATAAGATACCCCTCAAAGAAAACCAGAAGCCCTTTAAACAGAACTTGCTCAGAATAAACCCTGTGCAACTACCCCTGGTTGAGAAAGAAATTAAGAAAATTTATGATGTTGGAATAGTAGTCCCTCTGAGATACTTAGAATGGGTTTCTAATCTTGTTTTAGTGAGGAAGAAAATAGGAGAAATTAGGCTATGCATAGACTTCAGAAATTTAAACAAAGACTCCTTAAAAGACAACTACCCTTTACCAAAAATGGATCACATCTTAGAAAGGGTAGTGGTTTATAAAAGAGTTTCTTTGCCAGATGGCTTTTCAGGATACAATCAGGTGTTGGTACACCCAGATTATCAACACAAGATAGATTTCACTACACCCTGGGGCACTTTCATGTATGTGAAAAATCCTTTTGGGTTAATGAATGCTGGTGCCACCTTCCAAAGAGCCATGGACATTGATTTCTCAGAAGAAATAGGTTACTTCATTGTGATTTACCTTGATGACATAACAGTCTATTAAAAAACAGATGAACACCTAGCTCACTTAAGAAAAGTCTTTGAAAAATGAAAAAAGTATGGTTTATCCTTGAATCCCAAGAAAACTCTATTTGGCCTTCAAGAAGGAAAACTTTTAGGCCATATCATATCAGAAGAAGGGATCAAGATAGAACCAAAAAGTATTGAAGGAATATTGCATGTTTGTAATGTTTCCTATAAAAGAGGAATAGGAGCCAAATGGATCATAGAAGAAAATAAATCCTTTGAACTGATAAAACAAGTACTTACCCAAACACCAGTTCTAATGAGCCTTGATTTTACTAAATATTTCTTCATCTTCTCCTTTGCATCAGACATACAGTTTATTTTGTCCTACTATAGAAAAAACATAAAGGGACAAGAGCAGCCTATTGCATTTTTTGACAAGGCATTGAGAGAAGCAGCTTTGAAATACAACATAATGGAAAAATAATATTTTGCCTCGATCAAGGCATTGAAAGAGTTCAAAGTTTACTTTTTACATTCACAAATCATTGCATTTGTGCCTCACTCAGTGGTAAAAGTCATCTTAACACAAGATTTTGATGGCAAAAGAGGTAAGTGGATTGCTGTTATATTAGAATATGATCTAGAAATCAAGCCCACTAAACTAATCAAAGGACAAGGATTGGATAAAATCATGGCTGAAACAAACTTTCAAGCACTGAACATGAACATGATTGATGCATTAGATGAATAGGAGGAGTTGGGAACTCCACTTATTGAAGATTAATTTCTGAATTCATCTTGGTATGTTGATATTTTATATGTGCTTGTTAATCTTAATGTTCCTCCTGGTTTGTCTAAAACAAAGGCTATATTCTTAAAGTTGAAGGCTGTAAACTACTAAATTATAGATAAAATTTTATATTGGAAAAATTATAGTGGTATATTTCTTAAATGTTTTCCTAAGAATGATGCAGATAAGATCAAGCATGAGTTTCATGAAGGAGAATGTGGAGGCCACCTCTATTGGAAAATTACTGTCAACAAAATCCTTAGAGATGGTTACTATTGGCCCACCCTCTTTCAAGACATCCATAAAATGGTAATTGCCTACCATAAGTGCCAAATCTTTGAAGGAAAAAGAAAACTGCTACCCTTACCTTTGCATCATATCTCTGTTGAAGCTCCTTTTCAACAATGGGGCCTAGACTTCATTGGAGAAATCCATCCTGCCTCCTCTACCCAGCACAAATGGATCCTCACTGCAACTTATTAATTTACAAAGTGGATAAAGGCCATCCCTTCTAGGACTGCCACAGACTTAGTAATCATAAAATTCCCTGAAAACCACATTTTTTCTATATTTGGTTGTCCTAGAAAGATTATCACTCACAATGAGATTACTTTTAGATCCAAGAAAATGGTGGAATTTTGCCACAAATATCACATTACATTGGGTCATTATACTACTTATTACCCTCAAGGTAATGGGTTGGCAGAATACTCAAACAAAATTTTGGTGAACATCATCAAGAAGTTGTTGGAAGAGAACAAGAAGTCAAGGCACAACAAACTAGTACATGCACTATGGGCAGACATGTTAACAAATAAAAAATAGATTGGAATGTCTCCCTATCAACTAGTGTAGGAGTGCCATTTTAGGAGTGCCATTCATGAAGTTGATCCAAGAAGTAGAGTTTGAAGAAAATGATATGCAAATAAGGATAAATCAGACTGTGTAGCTGCAACAAACCAAAGAAGAAGTATATAATAGAACACAGCAAGTGTAGGAAAACATCAAGAAGCTATTTGATAAGAGAACCAAAGAAAATGATTTGAACATTGGTGAAACAGTACTCAAGTGGGAGTCAAGAAGAGAAGACAAGGGAAAGCATGGAAAATTTGAAAATCTATGGAAAGGTCTATACATCATCCATTCTGCAAGAGGTAACAATGCATTCTTTCTACAAGAAATGGATGGAACGAAATTATTTGGAGGTCCTGTCAATGGTAGGATGCTCAAGCATTATTTCTGTTGAAAAAATCAATTTAAAGCTTTATTCATTGTATATAACACTATTTGAAGAAAAATGCTAGAAAAATAAAACATAAAAACAAAAAGAAAAGAAGAAAAGAGGGCAGATAAAAATAAAAAGGTAAAGCCCCATACCAAAAAAGGAATATTTTTGAAAGTGTGCAAGTCCAAATTCCACTACTTTGGAAGAGGAAGTTTTGTTCAGTCATATAGTCTAATAATGAGTGAACAAGTTTTAAATTTTTTCTGATAGGTTAATGAGTGAACATTTTCCAAACTGTTTAACCTTGGCTTATCAGTATATTAGATTAGGAAAAGATATTGGTTCCAATTTTTAAATCTGAACCAAGGAAGAAAGAGATGGATGAATAACAAATTCCAAATTACAACCCTCAAAGTTTTTAGTTTTACTTGTTATAAAATAAAACCCGTGTGCAGTTTGTACAAAATACAATAGCTCATGACAAAAAAATTGTTTAATATTGTTTTGATCATGTTTTCCATTTCCTGTTTTCAGATTAGAGAATGAAAATTTGTCAAGTTGTTTAATCTTGACAGATAAGTAGACTAGGTAGAGAATAAAAGTCTCATCAGTTTAATATAAGATTTTGGATGATATCAGTGTAGAAGTAGATAGTTTCATGTTTTTAAAAGAAAACAATGTCAAGGGTTGGCTAATCTAAATGCACCCAAATGAATAAAAAATGCTAGGAAAGTATGATGGGTAGGTAGAAGTTGAATTGAAACAATCATGTTTTTCAAATTTTTAAGATCATTGCTTCAAAGAACAACAGAAAATAAGAAAACTGAAGAAAGGAGTCTGTCAAGTTCAAATCAAGGCACTGGTCTACTTATTCCCGAGATTTGATCTCTAAGGTTCTTGACATCACCTAAAGGAGCTGCCCTCCCCAACTGGAGCCACTGTTATTCTCCTGTATTCTACAGATTCACTAGGTGACTGTTAATTTTCTACAAGAAACTAAAGATAACATTTTTTTTCCATTAGATATCTTTAGAAATCTCACTGCCCTCATTATCCTCAATAAGCCTATTTCACTATATTTCACCTCTGCCTTCTGAAAATTACCTTGCTTCTCTTAAAAGACTTATTTTGGGCTTATTTCTCCCATTTTCACTCTCCCTCCCTACCCAAACTCTCATCCACTCATTCCCTCCTCTAAAACCCATTTACCCCACTAAAACCCTTCATAAAACCCCTTTCCTTCGTCCTTTTCCTTTATTTTATCAAAACAATGTAAAAGATCCTCTTTTACATTATTTTTAAGTAACCTTTCGAGACCTTATTATTTTACATGTAAAACCTTGTTTTTATATAAAAACCCCGATTCTTATGTTTTTAACCCAACCATATATAAAATATTTAAGCCCTCTGCTTAAATGTTTTAAACCTGCATTTCAAATATAAACCCCACCCACTAAAGTTTTCAAGCCCTCTAATTAAAACATTTAACCCCCGCTCTCCATCCAACCCCATCACCATATAACCGTAACCCTGCCTATTACATATCCCCCTCTTTTAATTATTAAATCCCTCCACCTTTGATTAAAAAACCCTTCGAATACCTTCTTTTTACCTTATAAATCAGAAGCATTCGCAGGGTTTGTTAAGACCCTGGGCCCCGCTTTCAACTAAACCGCGCACCTATTCAGACTTCGCCATATGTCCCCAGAACCCACGCTCGTTTTTTTTTACCACCGCTCCCAAGGCTTGCGACCACCGTCGATCTCATCCCACGAGATCCAATGGTTGATCACGCGTATCACAATATTATATGTGCAGGGGTTAAGCAATCCCCAACCATGCGAAATGGGTGGTTTTTAGCCACCACACATCGAGCACTGAGTGGAATCTCATGCCCACTCCCAATACCATTACTATCTCCCCAATCATGCGAAAATTTCCGTCTCTGCTCCCGAAAACTACTTCCCTCCTCCCGCCAAAATTCATACCATCTCCTCCGTTTGAACTTCCTACAAGTTTTTTCCTATGGAACCAAGCCATGATCCACTAATCTCCACCTCTGAAAATGCTCCAAAGCCCAAAAAACCCCAATAAACACAGAAAAATCCCTCCAAACGTATGTTTTAAATTTCACGGTTGTTTAATGTGCAGGTTTCATGGCAGAAGTGCAAGAAATGCATTAGAAGGGTCCGAAAAACATTTTGATGAATGCCTGGGTGACGATCCAAAGGTTTATTCTATTTTAAAGGGACTAGAGGAAAAATTCAAGCTTAGTCACCAATGAGTCATGGTCCTCGATGGTTAATAAATTCCTCCAATAGCAGAAAATGCATCCCTGTGCAGAGAACAAAGATAGACAAAGACACAGTGAAGAAATAAAGTAGTCAAAGGACTGTGAAAAAGCATTAAATATTAAAGGGCTAATCATAAAATCAGAAAATTAGCCATAAAGAAGAAGTTAAGGTGATGAAGATAGAAAACTAAGATTAAAAGATTAAAAGGAAGAATTAAAGAAAAAGGAGTAAAACAAAAGTTAAAGGAAAATTCAGAGTTTAAATGATAAAACAAAACCCACATCTAACCAACAACAAATTCGAAGGATCAAATCCAAATGTTTACTTCTTCAGAAGGAAATTTTGCCACCTACAACATGATTTCTTTCAATAAAGTATCAAACAACTATTACAAACAGTCAGAGATATTTTTTTCATTTATCTAGAAGTTATTGCAAAGTTATTGAAAAAGCCTTAAAGTCAAAAATTTCACAGAATTAGCTGAGAATTTAAGTTAGGAGTTACTATTTCAGGGAAACACTCTCAGATATTTTTGCTTTGGACCTTGCATGGTCTCAAAGGTCAAAAACTCATTAACTCTATAATAAATGACCTCTAAACCCTAGCTTAGCACCACCTCCTCATTTTGCAGTTAAATATTGCATGTGAACTTCATTTTAGTGTTGGTTAGTTGGTGGTTATCAGACTGAATTTTGTTGTTGAGCTAGTTGAAGACTGCTAGGCTGTATTTGAGAAAGATGTGAGTTACAGAGAGCTATTGTACATGAAGTAATGCAACCATTTTGATCATCAGTAATACAAGCACGTTCACAGGATTCTTGAGCTATGTTAATGGTGAATTTTTCCATCTTTATCATTGTATTTCTTCTATTTTCCATTCTGTCCATATTTCTTTGATAAAAGAACAGAAATTTTAGAGTAGGATATGTTGTCTTGGAACCCTATTTCTGTCTGTATTATTTATCTTAATGTTTTCTTCTACAAGGTCTAATTAGATAATTCTTAATTGCTCTCCAGTTCGATCTAGCTTGTTGTCTTAAAAATGATTTAATAGATTCAAGCCAAAGAAGTCTACGGTAAGCCATGTCCTTTGGTGTAGCTTAAAACATTGATTTTTAAGGCATTTATTTGAATTATAGTCAGTAGAGTCTAAACCAGGGAAGCCTATGGTATGCCCTATCCTCTGGTCTGCCTCAAAATGTTGCTTTGAAGGTCTTTAAAGTGTTGAGTTAAAGAAGATATGTTTAGCTTTCTCTTTAGCTGTTCTCACTGTTACCTTAAATGTTTTATTTTTTCTGAAATTAATTCTAGGATTGATGAATTGTTGTCTTAAAGGTTTTCTTATTAGAGTCTAGCCAAAGAAGTCTATGGTATGCCCTGTCCTTTGGTTTGCCTCAAACAACTACCTAAAAGGATTTTCTTGTTTAATTAGAGCTAGAAGATTCTTAACTGACCATAGCTTTGATGACTTCACAACTTATCATTATTTCATATTACAATCTAATCTAAGAGATCTACTTGTTATAGTTAGCTTGCCCTATGAAACTTGCAGAGTTCATGAAAAATTAAATCCTTGTATGACTCCATAGCCAAATGGATTAATTTTTTCTCATGGTCTATATGTTCATCTAAAACATTCCCTCAATTAATCACATCACTGATCTGTCAACCTATCAATTAATCAAACAAGACAAACAAGTCCTTATAACTTCATAAATAGCCTAATATCATAAAAAAAGAGCATAAAGACATATCATCTAGAAACACTTACATAGAGAGATCCATCTCTGAATCTTAGAAGGCTATGTCCTAGGATTCCAAAGTGGTTCTGATGTGGCCCATGTAGTGTTTGTTCTTGCCAATCTTGTAAATCACGGGGAGCCAACATGTCCCTCCATATTTTTCTGTCTCATCTCCTCCAATAGTAAGTGTTGGGCTAGAATTGTGAATTACAGATAAATGAGGCTTCCCTATATAGGTGCTAGTCTAGAACAACAAGTGAAAGACTATCCGATTATTTCTCCTAACTCAGAATAGATACACAGAGAGGATTGGAGGCTTACTTGTTCAGTCACTTCCAAATGGCTCCTTTCGTCGCTTCTGCTGCGGCTTCAAATTCAAGCGGTTTTGGGCTGAATGCTTCCTGCAAGAAATAACACTGAGAAAATAGAAGATGCAATAATATAGATATCTATTCAAGCTAGTTATCTAAATCAGTAAATCATAAACCATACACATCAACTAAGATCTTACAATATGGAAAATAGAAGCCAATACAGATGCATATAGGGAAAAATAAGCAGTAATATTTATTGATGATAGAAGGAGAGGTTACAACCTAGTGACTGATTTGAAGTGACCTTCCAACAACGTTCCCAAACCTCATCACAGTATAAATATCTCCAGCAGTAGCTACACAAATCTAGCTCTCAATTGAAAATCCTCCAGCATTTCTCTACTCAAATTCTTCCTGTTCAAGCACTTAGATCTATTTTCAATTTATAGATGAACTATAGGTTGTTTTGAAATCAATGAATTTCCAATAATAGGCAAGACATGTTTCCAATCATGTAGATGTCAAATGGACACTTGGATCTGAAGCTTGACACATGTGAACTCTTCCAGAAGGCACTGGCCAAGTGGAGATTCCGGAACAATGAGAATTTTTCTCCCAATGTGACCACGCACCTGTGAATGTCACGAAGTGCTTTGCAGAGTAGCCTTGAATGGGGCTACTTGCATATGAAACGCACTTAGGCCCCTTAGAGCCTGCGTTGGTGAGCTCTCATATGCTATATAATAAGCTTCAAACCATGGAAACCTTTGCTTGATGAAAGTATTGCTTAATTTGTCTTGTTTCTTGTCTTAGGGCATGTAGCAACTGAAATGATAGGGAATGATGGACGCTTGATCATTGGTCCTGGAGATGATTCCCAGTTAACCAGGTCATTGGGAATGGTGCCCAAATTGACCTATAACAATTGCCCCCTAAAGCATGATATACAAATAATAAGAACATTTGATTGAGATTCTTTACATTGTTATGAGCCTGTAAATGAAGCAGAGTGGTCACCTACATTAATCTTGCAATAAATTATATCATGATATATCCTCTTTTATCATAATTTTTTAGGGTAGGCATTCCCATGTTCAACACATAAAACAATCTAATAACATGTACATAATTCAGAAAGTCGTCTTCATTGGAATGTTGCCCAGATGCAGACATGCCTACAGATATAAGCCCATGTTTGGATGACAATCTGTATGTAAGGTCATTGTATAGATGATGTGTACAAAGATCCTGAAATCGCAGCCCAGATGGATGAAACTAGATCCAGGGTCTTCTTATCTCATTCACTCGATCATTTAGGTACAAGTCTAACCATGTGAATATATGATTTGTAGTCAAACATGGAAAGACATTGTTTGATTACCAGCCAATGATGTGAGTTGTTAACAAATGTGAGAGAACCACCATTAATGTCAATGGCTCTCAAGGTACTGCAGTACATTTCGTAAGGCATGAATAGAAGATTTGATGTCGAACGCTAAACAAAATCTTTCAGTCAAAGGTCCAGAAGTGAGGATCTTGTTGATGCTGTAACAAGCCTCATGGTACTGGAATCTGATGTTTCTAAGTGAACTTCCTAGATATGGATTTGTCGTCGACAGGAAGTCACCATATTGCAAAACTGGAGTTACTAATTTTCAAGACAAGGGTATGACTTGATATAGTAATTTTCAGGGAAGAGGAGGTTCATGGTACTAACCTAGATCAAACGACGACGAAATCCATCAACAGAAATGACCGCAATCGATGACTAAAGTTCAGGGGAAAAATCAGGTTCAGAGCTCCAAAATGCAAATGGTAACTATGGAATGGTAAAAATGAATAGTGAAACTAATTTTAATAGTCATTTAATTATTTGCAAATTACATTTATTGCTATGACTATAGTTTTATTATACTTTTATCATGAAACAAGTATTTTTAATCCATTTTATGTTGCTTTGAAATAGGTCTTACGACTGACTAACAGATTAGGTATGCAGATTTATTTCAAAGAATGACTTGACCACAAAGCATATTTTTTCTCCTTATTTTTCAAGCTTTGTTAAAAACGAAAAAGGATTTGAAGCGCACTTTTATCTCTTTTTCTAGCTTTGATAACAGCGAAAAAGGAACCCCTTAGTCTTCTTTCAGCTCTTTTTAGACTCCGATAATGTGAAAATATTGCCAAACACTTGTCTTTTTGAGCTTGTTAAAGTAAATGAATTGATATCTACTCAGTATAAGTTTAACCCTTTTCCAGACTGAGATGGATTATTTATGAAAAAGGAATACCTTGGTTAAATATGACCAAAGAGGTTCTCTCAGATATTATTTTACATTTTTTCGGATCTGAGTGAAAAATTTACGAAAAAGTACTTTTGGAGTTCTCCTTTGTCCTCTTTTTTAGACTCTCTAAATATGAAAAAGGACTGGGTTATCACTGTCATTAAGCTCTTTAAAACATAAAATAGTACTTTCAAGAGTCAGCGCAATCTCCAAGGGGAGATAGTGCTCTACAACACAGGCTGGGAAGGGAGATAGTGCTCTGCAAAGCACTGTGTCCATTCTAAGGGTGTGTTGGGCGCAGTATACAAAGAAAAATACTACTGTTTAACTCACTGTCTTTGCAAATAAAGCTCTAAATTTTTTTAATATTTTTGTGTAACAAATACTGGGTGGATAAATAGATCAAATCAGAGGCTTAAACACCTAGAACTAAGAGAAATTCTCCCCATTGGAGTTGCCAATTTGTTGGGCCAGAATTGTGAATTACGGATAAATCACGCTTCCCTAGATAGATGCTAGTCTAGAACAATAGGTGAAAGACTATACGACTATTTCTCCTAAATCAGAAAATATATAAAGAGAGGATTGGAGGCTTACTTGTTCAGTCACTTCCAAATGGCTCCTTCTGTTGCTTCTGCTGCAGCTTCAAATTCAAGTGGTTTTTGGGCTGAATTCTTCCTGCAAGAAAAAACACTGAAACAACATAATATGCAATAATATAGATATCTATTCAAGCTATTTAGATAAATCAGTAAAGCATAAACCATACACATCAACTAACATCTTGCAATATGGAAAATAAAAAACAATACAAATGCATATACGGAAAAATAAGCAGTACTCTTTATTGATGATGGAAGGAGAGGTTACAACCTAATGACTGATTTGAAGTGACCTTCCAGGAACGTTCCCAAGCCTCATCACAGTATAAATCTCTCCAGCAGAAACTACACAAATCTAGCTCTCAATTTTAAATCCTCCAGCATTTCTCTACTCAAATTCTTCCTCTTCAAGCACTTAGATATGTGCTCAATTTATAGATGAAATGTAGGTTGTTTTTCAATCAATGAATTTCCAATAATAAGCAAGAAATGTTTCCAGTCATGTAGATGTCAAAAGGACACTTGGATCTGAAGCTTGACACATGTGAACTCTTCTAGAAGGCATTGGCCAAGTGGATATTCCAGAACAATGAGAATATCGCTCTCAATGTGACCAACGCACTTGTGAATATTGGGAAGTGCTTTGTAGAGCACCCTTGCATGGAGCTACCTGCATATGCAATGCACTTAGGCCCCTTAGAGCCTGCGTTGGTGAGCTCTCATATGCTATATAATAAGCTTCAAACCATGGAAACCTTTGCTTGATGAAAGTCTTGCTTGATTTGTCTTGTTTCTCGTCTTAGGGCATGTAGCAAATAAGATGATAGGGAATGATAGACCCTTGATCATTGTTCCTGGAGATGATGCCCAGTTAACCAGGTCATTGGGAATGGTGCCCAAATTTACGTATAACAATTTCCCCCTAAAGCATGAGATCCAAATAATAAAAACATTTGATTGAGATGCTTTACACTGTGATGAGCTTGGAAACGAAGCGGAGTGGTCACCTGCATCAATATTACAATACATTATATCATGATATATCCTCTTTGATCATAATTACTGAGGGTAGGCATTCCCATGTTCAGCACATAAAACAATCTAATAACATGTATATAATTCAAAAAGTCATCTTCAATGGAATGTTGCCCAGATGCAGTCATGCCTACAGATATAGGCCCATGTTTGGATGAAAATATGTATGTAAGGTCACTGTACAGATGATGTGTACAAAAATCCTGAAATCGGAGCCTGGATGGACGAAACTAGATCTGGGGTCTTCTTATCTCGTTCACTTGATCATTTGGGTACAAGTCTAGCCATGCAAGTATATGATTTGTAGTCGAACATGGAAATACATTGTTTGATTACTAGCTAATGATGTGAGCTTTTAACAAATGCGAGAGAACCACCATTAATGTCAATGGCTCTCAATGTACTGCAGTACATTTCGTAAGGTGTGAATAAAATATTTGATGTTGAACGCCAAACAAAATATTTCGATCAAAGGTCTGGAAGAAAGGATCTTGTTGATGCTGTAACAAGCCTCATGGTATTGGAATCTGATGTTTCTAAGTGAACTTCCTGGATATGGATTTATCGTTGAAAGGAAGTCACCTTATTGAAAAACTAGAGTTACTAATTTTGGAGACAAGGGTATGACTTGATATAGCAATTTTTAGGGAAGAGGAGGTTCATGGTACTAACCTGGATCAAACGACGACGAAATCCATCCACAGAAACGACCACAATCGACGACTATTACATCAAACTTCAAGGTATTTTTATTGCTACAATATTATTGTGCTCCTTTCTTTCTGATCCAACTTCATCCAATATTCATATGAAATTGTCGTTGGTTTAGTATTCGGATCTACTGTGATTCACTGATCTTTATCCACCATCAGATCCTCCATCTTGAGATTCCACAACTCAAAACTCTGACCATTAGATTTCTTGATCTCTATCTTTCTACTGATTTCCATCTTCTTTCACCTTAAGAATCAATCCCAAATATTTCCCACTGAACGAGCTCTATCATAGGCTCTATAAAAACCCCTCTACAGCAAAGGTGTACCATTGAATCTAAACAAATTTGATACCAAATGTAGGTTTTAACCTTGTATAGAAATTACCTGCCAAAAAATTCTTAAAAACAAAAAATAAAAATAATGAGAACATAAACATAAAGCAAATATACATAGATATTTTCCCTTGGATCCATAAATCAATACTACTAGATTGATTTTTTCATTATATTCCATACAATGTTACAATACATATATATACATACTGAAGCATTAATAAACCTTAATATATTAACCCTGGATTAGAACATAACCATATTTCCCTTGATTGGTTCTACAAAATAACATGGAAAAAAAACAATCATGCCAAAAACTATGTGCAAAACCATGCACATAACCATAGGTAGGTTCGTGCACCTATAATAGGGTAAAAAAAAAATTTCCGAGGCTAGGGGGGTTGCACCCCACCTATGACCCCCTGTGTGCGACTACTCATGGAAAGGATATAAAACACACCAAACAATATCATCCTTCTTGAATGGAATTATAAAATAACAAATCTATGTGTAGCAACCTCAATGTTATGAAGTTTAAGGACAAGAAGATAAATTTTATAGGTCAAAAAAAACATTCTACGGACTCAAGGAAACACCTGGAGATTGGTATAATAGAATTGACAGGAATTTAAAGATTCCATGAAGAAATAATTTGAGATGGTAGAACTTGGTCTTATCAAATATTTTCTTGGCATAGAAGTTGAGAAATATGGGAAGGGAATTTTTAATTATCAAAATAAGTATGCTAAATATTTGTTGAAAAGATTCAGGATTGAAAATTGTAAAATTTCCCCTACACCAGTAGCAACTGGTATAAAGGTAAACACAGATGACGAGGGATCATATATCAATCTAACTCTATTCAAAATATTGGTTGGGAGTCCGTTGATGGAAAAAATTAACCTCATCAACATGTGAGCGATACCACCCAGTCAAAGCCCCAACTAAGCTCTTCTCCATTTGATGTAGTGGTTCTGACTCGTTCAATTGGGTCTAGTTACGTCTATCTCTATCTAATGGATTATAACATATCTATTATTTACCAATAGAAAGAGAGAAATAAAATATGCCCTATTGTTGTGCACATGTAAGCAAGAAGATCCTTAAGGTGACTTTATGGCTCAGCCAAGCTGCAATTAAGGTCTTCCCCTGCATGAGGGGGCTTCTAGAATGCAAAATTAATTCTAATTTTAGATCTATTCTATGATGCAAGAAAAAAAGGGAAAAAATCGTAAGTCTATATATATTAGGAAGATGTAGATCTAAATCCAATCGAGATTATAATAATTAAATGATTGAGAATTTTAACATGCCTATTTTTTTACAAATATATTGCTAATGAAATAGTTCTGCTAGTTTATATTGTGATTAAAAAACATGTTATATTCATATATCTAATAACAATTAATAATTAACTATTAAAACTAGGAAAAATTTCTCATAATTTCAATAGTTATTAGATCGATATTAGATTGCATATTTAGGAGTAAATAGTTACTCAAAAATATGATTTAAACACTTGAGAAATTAGACAATTAACAATATATCTATGAAGCTAATGAACTAGATAGCTAATCCAATATACATTCATCGTCACACCAAAAAATAATGCACAATATGAGAAATATCTACACATATCTCCCATTACATAAATGAAAATTTCATTTAAATTAAATTATTCAAATTACAAACTAATGAAGCCTAGTCTCTTATTATGTTTCTTGCACTGATCTCCAACAATCTATCACAGATCATAAACTTTTCCACTAAAAGAAAGAGCTGCAATAGTGCAAGCTCCGCACCTAATACAAACTCTAGATTTGAAAATGAAAATCCCCATTAACCCAGGTATGATTTTTCCCATACTTCCTACAAATATAATCCCCTATAAAAAACTTCTTTAGATCCTCCAGTTTCATGGAAGATGAACCCCCTCTTCCTTCTCAAAACTGATATTTATTCACTTACAAGAATATTCATAAATGAAGAATTGTTAAGAGTAGTTTTCCAGATCAATAATTAGAGTTGTAAATTATCCATTATTCTCTTTTCTAGTATATTTCCAATGGTCCAAAGTTTTTTAGCTTCAACTTACCCAATTTATCCCTTGCTACAAACCAATAAAAGAGTATTTTTAAATAAATTAAATTACACACTAAAATCAAAATTACAAAATTGGGAAAAATAAACTCTACAATAAAAATCTAATTAAATAAATGAAATAAAATAAATATGAGTGTCGCATTGATGCGTGTAAATATTTTTGTGTTCAAATAGGATACAATATAATATATTGGCAACACAAAAATCTTTGGGCAAATGAAAATGCAAAAACAAGGGTCAGAAAAATAGTTTTGATTACGAATTTAGAGCTCAATTTCATGATACATTTTAGGTATATTTAGTGACCAAACATGGTCATGTAACCACATGAGGAATATTTTTCATAACTGTATCTTTCTAATGAGCCATCTTGGGACTCATTTGGCCAAGTAAAACTCAACTTATGAGCCTCCAAAGTTGAACTGTCAAAATTGCTACAATTCTGGAAAAATGCATGCATGGGCAAAAAATTTGTATGAGATGGGTAAGGAAGAAAGGAACCGAGGTGAGAGGAGGGGAATAGGGCACTGTGGAGTGGGACCCTCCCTCCTTAAACTTGAACTGATATATTATCAGTATGAACAAAAAAACCTACAACCACTCTTAATGAGTATCAAGATATGAGAGCTCGTAATTTTTAATAATGCAATTGAAATAAACTTTTGAGATTGGGATCTGAGATTTCCAAAACTATATATATATATATATATATATATATATATATATATATATATATATATATATATATATATATATATATATATATATATATATATATTAGTTCTCGGCTGTGGTGGTTTTGTAGGAAAGATAGTAAAATAAAATAAAAATAAAATATACATTTTCCACGTTTTTTGGCCGAGACAGTGAAAACTGCTAAACTTTGGAAAAGCACAATTTTTAAATCATGATTATAAATCATAAGAAATGAGAACCAATAGAAGTTAGCAATAAATTGAACACAATGAAGCAATGAGGACAAAAATCCAAGGAAAATAAAAATCTCACAAAAATGTTGCACAATTAACCAAATGAAGGTAGTAAAGGGTGATATAACCAAAATTTATTTAGAGGGTCCCAATTATTATTGTGAATATAATAAATTAAAATGGGGGGGGGGAGGGCATTGTGAATTTTCCACAACAATGACGACACACGAGGAAGAACCAGTTATTTGTGGTTAAAATATGATGAGTTTAATTTTACTCACAGGTTAAAATGAGGAATTCTATTAAAGTGTCAAACAATAAAACATTTCCCATGGGTTCCACATTGGAAAATCATGAAAAGTTCAAGAAGATAAGTACTTGAAGTAGACTGAGTCTAAAACCATGAATCCAAAATTTTGGGAATATTCAATATTTAATATTACCTCATATGATTAATAGAAGAAGGTACAAATAGGGAGTTTTAGATAAAGAATACATCCATTGATATGAATTTTCTCTAACATTGCCTCACTTCCAGCGATCTTGGTCAGTACCTCGACGAAGTTGTATTTTATGCCATACAAGCATGGCTCCACTTCTAGCAAGTGTCCATAGCCCTTCTGGGTTTACCTGTATTTCCCATTCTTCCCCTTTTGATCACGCTTTTGATAAGGGCATTTGTGATCCATGTTTATAATGTAGCTGAGTGAAAGACTTGTGATGGTAAAGTTTATTTAAGAAAATTGATATAATACTTTCATAATGTTGACTGCATATCCTTCCCCATGACTATTTATTTAGAGACTTTTGTAGGTTGGAGGGATGGGAGGGATTTATTGAGTTAATCTCAAG
Organism: Pinus albicaulis; assembly: GCA_034641835.2. NCBI lineage: Eukaryota > Viridiplantae > Streptophyta > Pinopsida > Pinales > Pinaceae > Pinus > Pinus albicaulis. The sequence goes on along the minus strand of CM076575.1, from coordinate 1,887,532,144 downwards.
GAAAATTATTTCCTTGGAAACTTGAACTATATCACTTAGAAAAAAAATATGTGGTCCTCCATGGAAAATATTTAAGATAAGAGGGCTTTATAATTCCAAAAAGATATACATTTTAAGGTAAACGAGACGCATTGAAATAGATAGAGTAAAAATTTCCCATGTTTTTAAACCACTCTTGGGCGAGAAAAAATTCCTTCCAAATAAATCTTGGAGTTATCACCAAAATAAATCAATAAACAACAAAAAATTGAAAGGAAATCAAAACTAAATAAAAATAAAAAATAAAAACACTCCAAAAATCTCAAATGAGGAAAGGAAAAAATGAAAGAAATTCCCAAATTAAAAAGGCAACTCCAACAAAAGTAACTATAAAAAGTTCTCAAGAAAAGAGAAAAAATAAGACAAGCATGCATGCCCATCTTATGTTGAGATTTTAATAAATTATATATTGCAAAGTTATAAGCAATTAGGTTTGAAAAATGAAATAGTACTCATGAGGTAAAATGGAGCGAAATGAGAATTGTTTACCCTTTACAAATATTTTGGTTTGAAAATGAAGTCTGCATGAGAACATATTGACAGCTTTTAAATAAAAACAAGGCTTATGAAACAAATAGAAGGTTCAGGGACTCCCCAATTTAGATAACTTCATGGACATTGTAATTTCTCTTCCAAAACTTGAAAGAAAGAAAAAAAATGAGTACGAGTGCCAAAAATGAGAAATTAAGAATGTAAAACAATTCTCGGAGACTTTTAAAGCAAAGGTTTATATAATCTAAACTAAAAATAAGCAGGAACAAAAATGAAAGGAAATATAAAATGATGAAATATGGGCATATGAGGCATACCATTTCAACAATTTTGTTTAATTTTACCCGAAAGATGTTGATTTTCTCCTACAAAAGATAACCTCTTCTTTTAATTGGAATTAAAATTATGAAGAAGTCGTAGTCTTTGAAATTTTCACTGGCCAAAATTATAAATAATTAAATCTAAATTAAAGCTAGGAGTAAATCTAGTAAAAATAATGTTTCATGTCCAAGGAGTCTGAAGTAAATAAAATTCATCACAAATGAAAATGAAGATGGCTTTTCTGTGAATTGAAATGGAAATTTTTCTCTTCATATTTTATATTTCATAGAAACTCCAAGGTTTACATAAAACCTTAAAAATTCAGACCAAGTCCCAACCTATGTAGCACTTATGTGTATATGGAGATGACTTGAATATTTGCATGATAAGAATGGAGTGATATATCAAAAATAAGAAAACCACAAGAGAATTCAAATATAAATTGAACATGATTCATTACCTTTGGGTGTTTCAAATTTTCTTACCAATAGGCATAATTACCAAATAAGTTTCTTAAGTATTCCTTCAAAATAAAATGATGATTCACACTAAAAAATGATCATAATGATGAGATGAGCATCCAATAGTGAGACAAAGACAAAATCGTATCTGAGCCAGAGGTGATGAACTTCTCATTAGCTTGGAATATTGTCGTGAAGAGAAAAAAGAGGCCCAACTATAGATGTGAGGATGTATTGCAATGAAGGCACAATTATAAGATCCATGTTCACCCACCAGGAAGAATTGATATCCCTGAAGTTAGTTAGTCATCGCGAGGAATTAATTCTTGGGGTTTGATGAAAATTACAATTGAAAATACATCCAAGCTCTCGAATAACAAGATAACATGGAAGTCAACATTAATAAAATATAAAAACTTCAAAAAGTAACCAACAAGGACTCCATGTGAGAATAGTGACTGGGGGCAGACTGCTGAGTAATGAATGAGTTGAAGAGAAGCCCACCAAATTAGATAATATGATACTCCTAGGTTGCGAGGGAAATAGAAATATCGGAAAGGAAATATCGTAATTTTTTTTTAAATAATATAAAGTTATGAGAAAAATATTTTGAGGACAATGAATAGGAATGAGGCATATGACATCACGTATAGGAAATATCAGAAACCATATTTTAATTGCAATTTACTTACGAGACTCTAATATCACGAGGTCCAAGCTAAGACCATGAAGTGGATACCATTTTTATAATTAAGTGTTTTTTTTTTTGCGAAAACATGTAAAATGGGCACGCCAATTGAAAAAAATAAAGGTCACATGGATCCTGGGCTGGAAAATGTTTTTCCGAGGTTTTGAGGTATTGAATTCTTAGATGATAAATCTCAAAACATATTTAAAATACTTATGATATAATACAAATCTGAGAGTTCGATAAGCTTGAAGGTCTAGAGTTTCGAGGGAAAAATATCGAGAGATTTTATGAATGAAATACGAAAAAGGAGAAGCCCACAATTCGAATCTTTACAAGTTAAAGGATCTAATTCATCTTGAAAGAAGGAAATGTGACTAAAGGATATATATGATAATTGAGTGTAGTGCAAAGGTTAACCTCATCTCGGTAAATGTAAGATTCAAAACTGGAAGAGATAATTTTCATTGTCTGGAGTAATTGCTGTAAGGTTTTTCTGCAATTTTCCTTTTCTTATGGGCCTTATTTAATTTAACATTTAAAATGTGATAAGCCAAAGTATCGTAGCAAATTAGAGCATTAGAGGAAAATTTAGAAAAAAGCTACCGATGAAATTTTCACATAATTTCCATGTCATAATCTGTAAACCAATCAAAATCATTTAAATTTAAAAGATGTGCATGTAAATATTTTGGAGGGAAAAGAACAAAAACTAGTTGTTTAACTTGTATTTTAGCTTATCTTCCTATAGGTTTACCCAAATTTCAAGTGTATACACGCATTGGATGCAAAATTAATTTCCATATCCAACGAGTATACATTATTCATACTTTTGATAAGACCCACATTGAAGAACATTGAAGATATATTAAAAAAACTTGTTGAACATGCTTTTTAATGTATCTTCAAATTTTTTCAATATGAGTTTTCTCAAAATTATGCATCATGGGTACTCGTTGGATGTGGAATTTAATTCTACATACAAAGAGTGTCTACACTTGAAATTTGGATAAATAGATAAGGAGATAAGCAAAAAATACAAGTAAAAAAAGTAGTTTTGTTCTTTTACCTCCAAAATTCATAAATATTATTTTATTATTTTTCCGTAGGAGGCTACTTTGAAACTTCCTCTAATGCAAGAAAAAGCCAAGCATGTGATTTTAACTTCATCAATGAGAAAGGAAAAGAGTAATGATGACTCCTCTCTCAATTCCAGAAAGAAAAGTAAATGTAAAGCAAAAAATTACTAAGTCCAATGAAAAATAAGTACTTCTCTAAACATGTTTGTGACTTTAAATATGTTAGTTGCTTGCCTATTTCTAAAGCTAATTAAATTTTCTAATAAAAATCAAGCCTCCAAATCAAGCCAATGAAGACTTGCAAAAAAATAAAAACATAAATAATATGTAAACTATGAAAAAGAGAAAATTAACAACACATGAAGATGATAAGGTCTATGTATACCCAAAAGAGACTAATTGTAAATTTACCTTCTAGATATCAATATTCTCTTGTGTATTATCTTTGATTTTTCATATGTTCCAATATCATATACTTATTTAATTTAAATAAACTACTAAGTATTGAGTTATTGAATTATATCCACTTCATATTGAGGAACCAGAGTGGTGAATGAGATCATCTAATAATGCTTGAGAAATTATTATTTCAAAAGCGCCTAGCTGTAATGGAGAACGATAAATAAGTGCGCCATAAGCATGAATATGATATGCACATATTAAATTTTAAATATGATCTGAGCCACTCTTTACCAAAAATCAAGTGTATATTAAGGTAAATGCTTGGGCTTCATTACTTGCTTATAAAAAAATATGCAATTTTTTTAAACAATTCATGCAGGAAATGAATATAAATCTAAAATAATCTATTCCTAACCCTAATCTAAAGAGAAAACAAAAATAAGGTGAAATCATACTTCCAATCTAACGATTCTCTCATTTTTATTTTTCACATATAAAAATATTAAAATTAGAAACATAAATAAAATCGCAGTGATATTATCAAAAGAAAAAATTAGCCTACTATGTACATCTAACAAGTTCACCAAAATAAATGTATTTAAAAAATTATTACCTTGAAATTATTCCAAAACCCTCCCTACAGTATCATGAAAATAAAGATGTATTTTACTGAATGATTGGAAGAAGTTCAAAGGAATAGGAAATATCAGGCCAAACTTGAATGATATATTTTTAAATATTGAATCCTACTGAAAACTCACAATGTTATGTACAAAATAATGGAGTTGGAAATAAATCGTTTTGAAAAATGAGACTCCCAGATATTGTCTAATTGAATTAAAAATATATGGATGTGAATTAAATAGAAAGTTTAGAATATTTGTAGAAAAATTGCATTGTTGGCCAAACTGTAATGGTGCAATCTCAAATGCTGAAATTTCTAAAAAACACATTCCAAAACAATGCATGAATTGGCTAGACATGAATAAATAAAATTTCAAAATAAGAAGTTGATGTTCATGGTTAAATCTCTGGAGTTTATTTTCATATAAACTCATTATCACACTTGATGGACGTTGAGAATTTGAATTCTTAAAGCACTATCATAATATGTTTAAAACTTTAAAAAATAAAATTTTAAATAAAAACGAAATCAAACTAAAGAAAATGAGAAAAAGGAAAATTATAATATACATAAATATTACAAATAATGTTACAACACAACTTGGATTTATTTGCAAAAAATTCCTTTTCGCAAGTGTCAATAGAGATAATGAAATTAAAATTATTTACTTGCGCAAATCAGACCATTTCAGACTTATGATTCAACAAGGATACTTCATCATTGTAGGAATCAAATATTAGGACAAGTTCTTGAATGCCAAAATCACTATGATGATTGAATGTTTGAAATGAGAATGTACTGAAATAATTTCTTGATTAACGTTATTTTCATGTTAAAAAATAGATTCACTTAAGGAATTGAGAATATGAGAGTTAGTTAAAACCAATTTTGAAGAGAAAAGAGACTACGCATTTTTAGTTATCAAATCATCATCATAAATAATTTAATTAGTGTTATTTTCCTCTAAATAACATAAATAAAAACCACGTAGGTAATTAATTGCGATATTAAGAGAATATCTAGTATAATTGAAAATATTGTTGGTTGAAATTTCTCTGCCAATATAAGAAGTACATAATAATTCATTATTAATTAAATTAATGACAATGTCTTTGTTTTCTAATGTTAAATGTTTGTTCATAGGGAATGTTAATTGATTATCAAATGAATTGCTTTTATTACAAATATCATAATAGAGGAAAAAATTAGAGGTTGACGATATACACCTGAAAATTTCTCTATGTAGAGAATATTGCTCATTTTTCACAATAGATTCTTCCACATTTGTCCCATTATAGAATTGAGATTGTTTATCGATGTCTTCAAAAAAATCAGATCTGTCACATGTTTTATTGATTTTCAAATTGTCGTTAGGCAGTTCTAAAGTTTGAGATTGATAATTATCAGTAGAAGGAGATTTTTGTTTAATTGCATCAGTTTGTATATTCTTGACATTCTCTGGTTGATTTGTATGCTGCTAATTTAATTTTTGTTGAATTAATTGCTACTAATTATTGTTAGTTTATTCTACATCTTGTTGATTTTCCATTTCCTCATATATAGAAGTATTATTTAAATTCAGAACATATATGAAATCAACATCATTTATTTGAGAAACAACAAAATTTGGTTGATATTTATGATTAAAAATATTTTCAATTTTAATTTTTGGAGGATCAAGTTTGTGATTTTGAGCAATTGATTCTTCAATAGTAGAAGATATACTTTCTAGTTCTTGATAAAAATTAGAAATACAAGGAAGAGATAATAAATCTTTGAACCATCCTATTAGTTGAAATTGTGCAGGTAAATATTTGGAATGAAATTGCATATAAGTTAATTTGAATCTAATTAGGGAACCATCTAAAGACTCACCTTCCATCCTACCTACTTCTTCCAGCTGATCACAAAATTCTTCGTAGTCATAATACTAAAAAGAGTGAAGGAAAATATTCGAAAATTCATCCCATGGATAAATGGAGGCAATTGGCAAGGATTGACACCAGTGTTTAGCTTGACCTTTCAGCCTAAGAGTGAAGATATTACAAATAACACCTTTGTCAATACTGAAATTATTACAATTTAAAATAAACTAAAGGAGAATATCAAAAGCAGAAGTTGTTCCATCGAATTTGATCTTGAACAGAGTCTCGAATACCTTTATCGGAGTGGAAGCCAATGGAAGCTTGGTAAAGAAACTCCAAGGCGATATTTTAAGTGGAGTCATAGTAATAAGATAAAATCTTAAAGAAAAAAATCTTGAAAAACACAATTTACTATGGCCCTCCTTCAAGTGCCAAAAATGTTGATGGTGAAAATTGACCTCATCAACATGTGAGATAGACCACCTGGTCATAAATCCAACTAATCTCTTATCTATTTGATATATTGGTTCCAAATGGTTCAGTTAGGTTTAGTTACACCCTCTCTCTCTCTCTCTCTCTATTTTGGCTTATAATATATCTATTATTTACCAATAGAAGAGATATATCATATCTACCATCTTTCTATGGACATCCAAGTGAGTAGATCCTTAAGCTGACACAATGGGTCAACCAAGTCACAACTAAGGTCTGCCATTGCATGAGGGGGATTCTAGAAAGAGAAAAGAAATATAAATGGAGATCTATTATATGATTCAAGAAAAAAGGGAACAAATCCTAATTCTATCTTGATTACGAAGATGTAGATCTAAATCCAATCGAGAACAGATCTAGATCTAAATTACTTTTGATTGCAAATTTAGAGCTTAATTTTATGCTAATATCTCGATATAGATAGTGACAAAATATGGTCATGAAACCACCTTGGTAATATTCTCCATAATTTTATATTTCTAACGACATGTCCTAGGCCTCATTTCGCCATGTAAAACTTAATTTATTAGCCTCCAAAGTTTAAGAGTCAAAACTACTACAATTATGAAAAATGCATGCCTGGGAAAAAACATTTTATGAGATGGGTAAGGAAGAAAGGAAGTGAGGTGCAAGGAGGACAAGAGGGAAGCATGGAGTGGGACCCTCCCTGCATAAACTATGGTCATTGTATTATTCATATGAAAAAAAAAACTACAACCACTCGTAATGAGTATCAGGATCTCGAATATTGTAATTTTTAATAACGCAATTGAAATAAACTTCCGAGATTGGGATCTGAGATTTCCAAAACTATATATATATATATATATATATATATATATATATATATATATATATATATTCTTGGTTGTAGTCGATATGTAGGACAATTAGTAAAATAAAATAAAAATGAATAAAAATTAATTGAAAATTAATAAAAATCAATTAAAAATTAAAAATAAATCAGTATTTAGATAAAATTAATTAATTTACAAAAAAATAAAAAATATATATACATTTAACACATTTTTTAGCCTACATGGTGAAAATCACTAAACTTCGGATAAGCATCATTTGAAAACCATGAGTCCAAATGAGATGAAACAAGAATCAATGGAAATATGGCATGCAATGAATGGAAATCTAAGGAAAAAAAAAATCTTGCAAAAATATCATAGAATTAACCAAATCAAGGTAGTAAAGGGTGATATTATAATAGTTTATCTAGAGGGTCCCCATTATTATTATTAAGATAGCAAATAAAAATGGGGGGTGTTGCCATTTTTCCACAACACAACCTGATGTATATCAGAACTAGATGACCAAATATTGTGCAAGAGTGATTTCTATTTCTAGATTTATGGACTCTCCAAACGAATCACATTACAGAGAAGGAAAAATAATTCTAAGATACATAGCAGGAACCATAGACTGTGGAAAAATGTATGCAAGCACAAAGAAGAAGGATTTGATTTGGTACACAGACATTGATCTTTTACGAAATTAGGACGATAGGAAGAGCACTTCTAGTTATGTGTTCCATATTGGTTCATGTTTGATTTCATGGGAATTTAAGAAGCAACCTATTGCGACACGTTCATTAGTGTAACTAGAATATATAGCAGCGAAATCAACAACATGCCAATAAATACGGTAACGAAGGATATTGGATCGACTTAAGCACAAATAGGAAGGATCAAAAACAATATATTGTGACAAAGCCATAACCATTTCACTATCTTGTGAGAAATGGAGAAGTATACTTGAAGACTTATAAATTGAGTGATCAATCGGTTGATATATTCTCTAAGCCATTATAAAAAGATGTATTTGAGTTTCATAGAGGAAACTTGAGTATTATAAGAGTAGCTGACACTTAGAACAACATGCATGTTTGAGTTGTCAAGAGTCATGTATTATTTTAGTGGTCGTAATTAAGGGGGATTGTTAAATATAACTAATTTCTCTCACATGGCTAGTCAGAAAGCTTGGAATAACCTTCACCGGGTTCATTGTAACCATCAAGTTTGTGTGATCAATTGAAAAGTTGCAACTCTTGTTATTATGTGTGTGAATTTTGTGTTATTTTGTGACTTTCTCCATTTCCTTTCCAAAAAAAAATTGGTTAAATTTAAATATAATAAAAATACTTTTCAATAAAATTATTAAAAAAACTTAATAATAACATGAAAAGAAGACCATGAAAATATTTATATATAATTTTATTTTCCGTCACTTTTAAAAGGTGGTAGAAATAAAATGTAACCTTGTATCTTACTAAATGGTAATAAATTCTGATGTGTTTGGACTAGGGTGTCCGATAGTTTTCTTCTCTATTACCTTTTGAAAGTGGTAAAACAAGGGTGATAGATGCATAACAATATAGTTCATGTCTCTTTGTATAGACTTCGTGTTTTCTCTTTATTTGATAATACTTTGTTTCCACAATTGTTTCTGTAATTGCACCTTCACACTGTTCAAAATGAAATCCCTCTCCACACCTCTGCACTCTACAAAATGAAAGCTAATCCTAATATACACACTTTTCAATCATTAGAGAAATTAAAGATATAGATAATTAAGCAGTTGAATTAAATGGAGGTGAGGCAAACACTTAACAATATTATATATGAAGCAAGTGCATACCCATAAATTTAAGTCGCACAAAATTAATATATCAATTTCACTTTGAGTTGGAGAGTAAGATTTCATTGTGCTAAGTGCAGAGGAAGCACAATAGAAAGTTTCTTCACACATTCACACTCTGCACAATGAAATTAACTTAGTTAAAAAAAAAAAAATACATAACATATTTCGAACTTTAAAAAATTAAAATATTTAACAAAAAAGTTTAGATAATAAAAATAATAATTTTTTTCATGCATTACGTGTTTTAATTAGATATTTAATTGAATAATGTGAGAACCTGCATGTATAGATACCAATTGTGGTGGAAAGGACTACACACCCAGTATTAAAAAAATATTTTTTGCTCAGTTGTACTATTAATATTTATTCAACACTTGATATAATTTTATCTCACACATTGTATAACGATTACTATTTTTAAACATATCACGTTCTGAATTTACTTAGAAAATTTACACGTAATAAAAACATTGTTCGAGTGCTTAATAATATTTAATACTTGGAGAAAAATAAATAAGATAAACAGGGTGTTGGGAAAAATACTAAGAGGGGGGCGGAGTGGGGGCATCAATCAATATTTTAAAACTCACTTAAACTTTTACATTTAATATTCTAATTTATGTATGCAAGTTGACTGAAGAAAACTAGCATATGTACGGGACTATTATTCAGGAAACTAGTGTATATCCAGTAGAATTATATATCAGTTAAATCTTCAACAATTTATCTTAAACCAATGTATTAGTGATTCATCAAAAATTTAATAAGTAGTAAACATGTTGAGTAGAAACAGAATAAATCATCACACATAAGCAACACACATGAACACCATGATTTAAGGTGGAAACCTAATGTGGTAGAAAACGACCGCAACTATCATCTTTGTATTCAACATATATTATATAGAAAATTTATTACAATCTTGTATTCTTGTAGAATCATATCAGCATGTAGATACCCACTTGAAGAAGGATACAACCTTCACTTGTTCCCCAACACCCACTTGAGGGGAGCTATGACCCCATGATCTGATCACCAGCTACTATTGGTAGGAAGCTTCAACTTTGTCACTAAAGGCTCAAAACCTCTGCACCATCGTGGTCCACACTTCATAAATTTTTAAACTAGATCCACCTTCTTCAACACATTACAACATGTAGGCCACTTTTAATCAAATTTTGAGACTCGACCCACTATCATCATTTAATCCCAATATCATAAATAGATACTAAACCATATCATTGTACGAAATCATTCAAATAATCACCGATCTTCAATCACATACAACCAGCATCATCATCGATGCTCAAACATGTGATATCTAGGAAGACTTCATGGAGAGACAATAGAATCACAAAAATACTATATAGACTGATCAAACATATTCTTCATCACAAACCCTAACTTTCATACATGATTTTCATAAAGCTTTCCTGTGTGTATACATGCTTATCCAAAATCAAACCTGTGTACAAATCTCAACATAGTTCAAAAAATATATTCTACGATGGAGAATAGAACATGCGTGTGTACGCATTTTACTTGTGTCAAACTTGCGTACATATTTGAAACTAATTAATGATTGTGAAACACTTCATAACTTCAGACATAAATAGATGATGACACTCACTATAATAAACATGCAACAAGCCACATATCTAAACAACCCATAAACAAATCATGGAATATATAGTCATTTTAGGTCTAATGATCCCGATCCATCATTGTATTCACCAGTGCATATTTATTTTACATAAACCAATCATATATAGCTCATACATGAAAATATACTTTAGATTGAAGTATTCATTAATCACCCTCACTCATGCATACTATAACACCTTTTTCTTCTTCTCCTTATATATATTGAGCCTTAGCCAATACCCTAAGCCAAAACCACACTAGGGTCAATGGTAATCCTTGACGGGATCAAATAGTCATTAATACATTCAATATTGTGGGCTAATACCATGGTAAGGACCCTCGGTATTTAATGAATCATAGTGGCCAAATGTACGTGCATTTTCTTCTTCATATCCATGTGTGTATGCGACTTTTCCTCATATAACTCATGTATATTTCTTAAAATGGTCACCTTTATAATTATCCTGTCTCTGGCCTGCAAACCTTTGTAGCATGATTATTTCACTCCGTTCCATCACTCTGTCATCTTTGAACTGATATTTGTACTCATCCAGTTAACATATAATTGTTTTGTTACAAGTGAGTTCCCATCAAGGACTCCACATACATCATAATTCCAACAATCTCCCCCCTTTGGACTTGATGGAAACCATGTTGGTGTTTGATCACCACAACCTATAGATATCATCAACTAAAACACCAAGTTACTCTCCCCCTTTGAAATCAAGCGAAAAGGGAGGAATAATGCTGAAACAAGGCTACTCTTCCCTTATAGAGACATGAGCATTGTAGATTTGATCTGCACTATATATTGATCATGATCCCCCTGAGCATAGGCTAAATCCTCTAAAATATTTTAAATGAAGTACATAACTCTATGAATCAACTGAGTATGACCTTTCCTATCATTGACGACTCATTCTTACATCAATAACCCAACCCATTGGGGTTACATATTTGACTCAATCACCCAAAAAAGTGGATTACATATTTGACATGACCCCAAAAAGTCTATACATGACTGAATATGAAAAATATTACATCATAGGTATCTAGATGACCTTTACATCAAATGACATATATGAAATTTATAATCAAGAGAAAAATACCTCATTAGTGAGAGATCATAGCATCATGACATAAGACAAGGCAATGAAGTATCATTCATGGCATCAACATCATCATCAAGAAACCATAGAAAGCTATGTATGCATCCTCAATGAAACACATCAGAATATTCAACAACGTCTTAAACATAATACCAATAATGCATTATAACTAGCAAGGCTAATGCTCCTCCATAACCTATGCTACATGTTCACTATCAAGTCTTACCACATCAACTCATATATCATATGATAATCATTAATCAGAAAAGCACGTGTCATAGATCATAATTACTTAATACAACATCAACAGACTGTAACCATCAACATCAGAACAAGAAATCCAACATTAGGGGAATTTTGACCTCTAAAATTGGCCTCCTAAGGAAAATGTACAACCAAAATAAATTTTATAATAACCAATAAGATTCAATATGATGATGTCAACCATGGAAGATGATTCACCATTTTTGGAGTAAAAAAGTAAAAATATTAAAAAATAATGAAATAATAAAACTATTTTTCAACTCGTATTTTCAACTTATCTCCCTAAGGTTTTAATCAAATTCTGAGAGGGAGTACTCGTTGGATGTAAAATTTAATTCCTCATGCAAGGAGTACCCATGTTGCATACTTTGGATGAAACCTGTTAGAAAAAAAATGAGAAATACCTGAAAAACGTGATAGCAATCATGTTTTTCCTCTATTTCTCATTTTTGTGTAGAAATGTCCATCGAAAGTATGCAACATGGGTACTCCTTGGATGCAAAATCAAATTATGCATCCAACGACTGTTCTCGATTGAAATTTGAGGAAACCCATACGGATATAAGTTGAAAAAACAAGTTGAAAAAATAGTTTTTTCCTTTTTCCCTATAAAATTTCATGTTGTAATCTAATATTATTTTATTATTTCCACTATTATTTTAGAATTTACTTAGGAGGCCCATTTTAGACCTCAAAATTACCTTAATGATAATAACGGTCTGAAACACATTAGAGTTTGGTCTTTAGTCCGTCCCACTCTTTCTCTGTGAGAGAAAAATATACGCAATTATTTTTATAGGAATTCATGTATATACACAACTTTCTTTCATGAAATATGTGTACAAAAAGTGAAATATTGAAACTTCACAACTTCAGCTCCCCCTGATTTTGTACAATCTTTAAATTTATTCTATTATCACATCAAATGCACTATGAGAAATATTAGAAACTAGCATTAGCAAAACAACCATGAGAATCATCATATATTTTTCCTTCTGTGATGATACATTATTGATCCTAATAATGTATCTCACATCACTTCTGAAGTCACTAAGAGAAGTAAGCTTTAGAAAAATGTGACTGCAGTAGGGTCAACATTCCCTACATTTTTTACTGGTGTTCCTTCTTTCTCCAGATTTTCTTGAAATTTCTTATTACATGTTGGAACTTGTCCAATATACTAGTTCTCTTCAACATAATTGACCTGAAATTAGTGGCCTTCTGCCCAAAAGAGTTACAAGAGAAACAACATCCATGAAACCATATTTTCTTCCTTGATATTGGAGATTATCTAATAAAAGGATCCTTCTCTTCTAGGGAATCCATAAAATTATCATCAGATTCCTTAATACTAAATTCCATAGGTACTTGAAGATCTTTATTGGGCTCTCCCTCTTCTCCAAGTGATAAAACATCAATATCTTCATGCATATAATAACTTATTTTATTTTCAAACGATTTCAACTTTTCATGATTTTCCTTATGAGGATAGTTACATTAGGGGAATTTTGAGGTCGAAAATGGGCCTCCTAAGAAAAATGTAGAATAAAAATAAACTTTATAAGAACCAATAGGATTCAATATGATGATTTTAACCATGGGGGATGATTCACCATTTTTTAAGAAAAAGTGTAAAAAGATTAAAAAATAATAAAATAATAAAACTACTTTTTCAACTCATATTTTCAACTTATCTCCAAATTTTTTTACATAAATTCTGAGCAGTAGCTCTCGTTGGATGCAAAATTTAATTCCTCATCCAAGGAGTACACATGTTTCATACTTTCAATGAACCCTGCTACACAAAAAATGAGAAATTCGTAAAACAAGGTGATTACAATCACATTTTTCATACATTTCTCAGTTTTCGTGTAGCAATACCCATAAAAAGTATGCAACATGGGTCATCCTTGGATGGGGAATTAATTTTTTCATCCATCAAGTACTCCCACTCGAAATGTGAGTAAACACTTTGGGAGATAAGTTGAAGAAATGAGTTGAAAAAAGTAGTTTTTTCTTTTTTCCCTCTAAAATTTGATGACATAATCAAATGTTATTTTATTTTTTCCACTATTATTTTACAGTTTCCTTAGGAGGCCTAGTTTAGACCTCAAAAATCCCCTAATGGTAGCATAATTACCAACTCTACCACAAGAAAAACACTTTAAGGGAAGCTTACCTCTTAACCTCCTCGTGCCTGGTTCGAGTTTCTTCACAAAATTTGCATCATCTTCTTTTGATATATAATTTGATTTCTTGTGTTCTTCCTTTTATTTTATTCTTGTAGCTACTTTGAATGTGTCTTCTCTGATTCCTGAAGGACCTCCTTTTCTCATTTCAAAGGCTGTTAAAATTACATGGAGTTGTACAACATTCAGGGTCTGTAGATCCTCCTTTTCTTCAATGACAGATACTTTTGAATCGAATTTTGGAGTTAGAGATCTCAATATTTTCTCTAATAAGGTTGAGTATTCTATATATATATATATATATATATATTTTATACAGTGGGATCGGCAACTGGGGCAGCCTCGCGACTCGCGTTACACGGGGTCGATTCTGACCGCTACCACTATACCCACTGGGAGCATGCGCCCGCCCCTCTCCACAGCTCTGCTTTAGTCCGGGGGATTTGAACTCGTGACCTCCTGTTGGGCTCGCCTTACAAACGAACTTCACCGCATTCCGATTACCAACTCGCCTACCCCCGTGGGGCTGAGTATTCTATATTTTCACCCATATTTCTCATAAAATTTATAATCTCATATATTATCAGGAAGAAACTTGCAATACTTTCATCATTATTCATTCTAAGATTTTCATATTGAATTCTAAGAGTTTGAGGTTTAACACTTTTTACCTTGTCATATCCTTCATAGCTCTGGATGATCTTGTCCCATATCTAATTTATTGAATTTATTTGAATAAATTTAAAAATTATGATTTTTTCACAATTCCCAAAAGGAATTTACAAATTTTTCATTGGTTTCATATCTCTTATTTCCTAGTGCAACTGTAGGAACAATTGATGGATATTGATAACCTCCTTCTACGATTCCCCATACATTTTCTTAGAGACTCTGTAGATAAGCTCTTGTTCATATCTTATAAAATATTATATTAATTCCATTTAATAGTGGTGGCATGATGGAAAATACTCCTTAAACACTTCCCATCATGACCGATCTCCTTGAAGCGATCAAGCTTCTTCAAAAGGACCAACTCTGATTCCAATTGTTGGGAAAAATAATAAGAGTGGGGGCGGGGGCGTGAATCAGTATTTTAAAACTCACTTAGAATTTTACTTGTAATATTATGATTTTTTTACGTGACTTGACTGAAGCAATCAAGCGTATGTACGCGACTGTTATTCAGGAAATTAGCATATATCCAGTAAACTTATATACCAGTTAATTATCTAATATTTTATCTTAAGCAAGTGTATCAATGATTCATTAGACATTTGATAAGTAGTAAAAATGTTTTGTATGAACAAAATAAATCATCACATAGGAAACACACATGAACACCAATATTTAAGGTGGAAACCAAATGTGGGAGAAAACCACCGTTGTTGTCATCTCTGTATTCAATATTTATTATATAGAAAAATTATTACAATATTATACTAGCACAAACTCATACTACCACACAGGAACCCACCTGCATAAGGCTACAACCTTCACTTGTTCTCCATCACCCACTAGAAGGGAGCTCCAACCCCCTGATATTTTTTACTACCTCCCACTAGAAGGGAGCTACAACCCCTCGATCTTGTAAACCAACACCCACTGGAAGGGAGCTACAACCCCCTGACTTGATCACCAACTACTACTGGAAGGAAGACTTGACTTCCTCACTGAAGGCTCCAACCCTCATCACCATCGTGGACCATGTTTCATAAATTTTCACACTAGATCCACATGCTTCATCACATTACAATGTGTAGGCCACTTTTCGTAAAATTTTGAGACTAGACCCACTATCATCAGTTAAGCCCAATATAATAAATAAAAATTGAACAATATCATTGTACTAAATCATTCAACCAATCACTAATATTTAGTCACATACAACTAACAACATCATCAATACTAAAACAACCCAAATATACATCAAGACATCATTGACAGATAACAAAAACACAACAATACTGTATAGACTGATAAGAAATATTATTCAGCAGAAACCCTAAATTACATACGCAATTTTCGTAGACATTTTTGCGTATATATGCGCTTATCTAGAATCAAACCCGCATACAAATATTAACATACTTGAAAAAATATACACTACTCTACAGAACATAACCTGCATGTGTACGTGCTTACCTGTGTCAAGCTCGCATACGGATATGCAACTAATTCATGAATTCAGAACACCTCAGAAGTTCAAACATAACTAGATCACGATGTTCACTGTAATAACATGTGCCAAACCACATATCTAAACAACCCATAAACAAATCATGAAATACATACTATTTTAATGTATAATGATCTTGATCCATCATTGTACTCATGGGTGCGTATTTATTTTAGATCGACCAACCATCTATATACCATACCATGCAAATATACTTTATATTGAAGTATTCATTAATCACCCAGCTCACTCATGGACACTCCAAAACTTTTATGTTCTCCTCCTTATATAACTTGAGCCTTAGCCAATACCATGAGACAAAACGACACTAGTGCTGGTGGTAATCCATGATAGGATCAAATAGCCATTAATACGTTCAATATTGTGGGCTAATACCATTGTAAGGACCCTTGGTATTTAATGAATCATAATGTGCTAGATGTACATGCCTCTCCTTATTCATATATGTGTGTGTATGCGACTTAGCCTCATATAACATGTGTATATTTCTTCAAATGTTCACCTTTATTATTCTCCTATCTCTAACCTACAAACCTTTGTCCCATAATTCTGTCATTTTGTTCCATCACTCTTTCACCTCTGAAATAATCTATGCACTCATCTGGTTACGATATAATTTTTATGTTACAGTTGGTTTTCCATCAAGGACAACACATATATCATAATGCTAAAACATGATTTTGAAACTAGTATTCATCATAGCATATCGAAACGATATTCGTACGAAGGCGTGGAAGTGGGGGAATAGTATTTTTGTCGAGTGCACTTCTCTTTCACATATCCTTTCAATGTTGTTTGACCCCACACATTGAGATAGATTTCCATCATATTCAAACCCACTTGTGTGGAAGGTGATTGGAGGTCAAATTCTCTCGTTGCCATTCTAACTACTCAGATATCATGATCACAATGTAGAAATTATATGCACTGCGCATGCATATGTCCAAGATTCTCCTCATCACACACTATTTTAACTTCATGCACAATACAAAATCTATTCCACAATTGATCATCACATGTGGAAATAAACACAATTGCAATGCACAAATGAAACCATAAAAATTCACACACATTAACACAATTGTTTTCACGGGAAAGCCTGAATCTAAAAACCCCAACTATTTGTATATAATATATGTCATAGAGATCATGTAACAATCCTCATAGAAAGCTTATCACAAGCTCTTAGTACAATCCAATCGCTACACACTAATCAAGCCCTAATCTTGCAAATCCATGCACCGATCTTTGCAGCCTTTAGCCTGCCTCTACTGCGCAATCCCTGCTGAAGAATGGATTTGCATGAACTGAAATTTCTCCAGCGTTGCTCACACAATCCTTAAAGGCATCTCCACTAAATTTGTGGTGCAAACAATGCAACACTATAGTCACAACTGATAGTCACACTTGCTCTTTCACCTACCTCTCCACTGGTCTCCACTGAATTGTCCATGCACTGTAGTTAAATGATGTATTTTTTAGTTGACTAATGAGTTATTATTTAGTGAATTAATT
Organism: Pinus albicaulis; assembly: GCA_034641835.2. NCBI lineage: Eukaryota > Viridiplantae > Streptophyta > Pinopsida > Pinales > Pinaceae > Pinus > Pinus albicaulis. Next base: position 1,887,514,113 of record CM076575.1, on the reverse strand, counting down.
AATAATTAATTCACACCACTCTCACTAGTGTATCAATCAGTTAGACTAGATACAACTAGCTCAACTGTGTCTAACTGAGTTAAACTGAACACAACTCCACCAACTACTTCTACAACTGCACCAAACTCTGTCACATGAGTTCTAACTGAAGTCCTGATGCATTAGCTCCAGTAAACCCTCAGGAATAGTGTAATTCCTTTTGTTAGCTGATGTGCCACATCTGTGCACTTAACTGAAGTGCTCCAAGAGAATAAGATAATGTTTAGAGTCCAAATATTATTAAGAGCTAATAATATTCGACATATCTATTTTACATTGGCAATATAAAAATAGATTCCGCCCAATATGTATAAAAATAGAAGTTCATCTGTTACACCATTTTTTGGTCATATAACCTACTATCATTAGATGGACCCAAGTACACCATGTAAGACCAATTTTACCCTAAGTAAAATTTCTTTCACTATGTAAAATAACTTAATAAACCACATTTATTAGGTTGTTTATGGTCTAAACAGGAAACCCCAAAAGGAAATATTAAACAAACCTATTTTGTTTAATTTTCCTCATGGAATAATTAATTAAACCATAATTTAATTATTATTCCCAGTCATGTTTAACCCAAAAGCAAAGAAATTAATTAGATAAACCTTTATTTATCTTATTATTTTCTAGGAATAATTATTTAAATCTTATTTAGATAATATTCCTTGTTAAATATGACCAAATCATCCACAAATAATTAAGTAAATCATTATTTATTTGATTATCCTTCAACCACTTCCTTAAAATGATAAATAAATCATTTATTTATTTATTATTGACAAATAAAGGGATTTGACCCAAGTCAAATACTTTTTCCCTCCAACAAATATAATAAAATATTCCATAAAAAGTGGATCTAGATTTGGTTAACATTATTTTAATCATGCACCAAGATCTAGAATGACCCAATATTTTGTTATAAATAGGAGGGTTTTCCTACCATTCTTCACCTTTTGTTGCCTATTAGATCACTCTGGATCTATACACTTGGTCACATTTCTACATTATTTGTTGTGTCATCTCCCTTTGAGTTCTATCTTTGTCTGGGTTTTCTACACCAACAAGAGAAAGAGATTCTAGATCTGAAGTGCTGAGGACTTCTAGGAACCCATCCCATTGAGGAGAATTGGAAACATCTTCTTGTTTTCCTCCCAAGTGCCCTTAATACAAAAAATTCTTTCAAAAATTGTTCTTGTCTTGTCTATTGGATATATGGAGCAAACCCTTCATTTTACTGCTTAATGTCTTTCTGTGCATAGATCTGGTTTTTTGCAGCGCTTGTCTTGATCAAATAACTGCAGATATGAAGATATTGGGAGCCATATTTGATGTTAGGGCTATTATTTATGCGTAGCTAAAGTGGTCTTTTTTCGTACACTTCGACAAAGGATTCATACTAACAATTGGCGACTCCACACGGGTTTTCAATTACGACCGCTGTCGTTTTTCATATTCCTGCATATCCAGCTACTTCAAACCCTAGGGTTTCTCTTCAGATTTTTATTTTTCCTATTTTTATGGTGCCTTTCACCTTTAAAACTCTCTAAAACCCTCCAAACATTAAAATTTTTAACTTCCGTGTGTTTCTGGCCCTATTGCACAGGTGACAAACATCTGCCGCAGCTGAGACGACATTTTTTTTTTTTGAAATCTGCTGCCGAGAGTTCCGGAAGTGTAGGTCGCACTTTTTGGCCCAAAAACTGCATCCTGGAGCTTCAGTTCGCAGAAAACAGCCCAAAAACTGCGACTTGAGCGAAAAACAGGTCAAAAACTGCGACCTGGACTTTTTTCTGGCATTTTTCTGAAATTTTTCTGGGTTTTTCTGAAGCTTCTCATCACACACTATTTTAACTTCATGCACAATACAAAATCTATTCCACAATTGATCATCACATGTAGAAATAAACACAATTGCAATGCACAAATGAAACCATAAAAATTCACACACATTAACACAGTTGTTTTCACGGGAAATCCTGAATCTAGAAACCCCAACTATTTGTATATAATATATGTCATAGAGATCATGTAACAATCCTCATACAAAGCTTATCAAAAGCTCTTAGTACAATCCAATCGCTACACACTAATCAGGCCCTAATCTTGCAAATCCATGCACCGATATTTGCCAGCCTTTAGCCTGCCTCTACTGCGCAATCCCTGTTGAAGAATGGATTTCCATGAACTCAAATTTCTCCAGCCTTGCTCACACAATCCTTAAAGGCATCTCCACTAAATTTGTGGTGCAAACAATGCAACACTATAGTCACAACTGATAGTCACACTTGCTCTTTCACCTACCTCTCCAGTGGTCTCCACTAAATTGTCCATGCACTGTCGTTAAATGATGTATTTTTTAGTTGATTAATGAGTTATTATTTAGTGAATTAATTAATAATTAATTCACAGCACTCTCACTAGTGTATCAATCAGTTAGACTAGATACAACTAGCTCAACTATGTCTAACTGAGTTAAACTAAACACAACTCCACCAACTACTTCTACAACTCCACCAAACTCTGTCACATGAGTTCTAACTGAAGTCCTCATGCATTAGCTCCACTAAACCCTCAGGAATAGCGTAATTCCTTCTGTTAGTTGCTGTGCCACATCTGTGCACTTAACTGAAGTGCTCCAAGAGAATAAGATAATGTTTAGAGTCCAAATATTATTAAGATCTAATAATATTCGACATATCTATGATATGTATAAAAATAGAAGTCCATCTGTTACACCATTTTTTGGTCATCTAACCTACTATCATTAGATGGACCCAAGTACACCATGTAAGACCAATTTTACCCTAAGTAAAATTGCTTTCACTATGTAAAATAGCTTAATAAACCACATTTATTAGGTTGTTTATGGTCTAAACAAGAAACCCCAAAAGGAAATATTAAACAAACCTATATTTGTTTGATTTTCCTCATGGAATAATTAATTAAACCATAATTTAATTATTATTCCTAGTCATGCTTAACCCAAAACAAAGGAATTAATTAGATAAACCTTTATTTATCTTATTATTTTCTAGGAATAATTATTTAAATCTTATTTAGATAATATTCCTTGTTAAATATGACCAAATCATCCAAAAATAATTAAATAAATCATTATTTATTTGATTATCCTTCAACCACTTCGTTAAAATGATAAATAAATCATTTATTTATTTATTATTGACAAATAAAGGGATTTGACCCAAGCCAAATACTTTTTCCCTCCAACAAATATAATAAAATATTCCATAAAAAGTGGATCTAGATTTGGTTAACATTATTTTAATCATGCACCAAGATCTAGAATGACCCAATATTTTGTTATAAATAGAAGGGTTTTTCCTACCATTCTTCACGTTTTGTTGCCTATTAGATCACTCTGGATCTATACACTTGGTCACATTTCTACATTATTTGCTGTGTGAGCTCCCTTTGAGTTCTATCTTTGTTTGGGTTTTCTACACCAACAAGAGAGAGAGATTCTAGATCTGAAGTGCTGAGGACTTCCAAGAACCCATCCCATTGAGGAGAATTGGATACGCCTTCTTGTTTTCCTCCCAGGTGCCCTTAATACAAAAAATTCTTTCGAAAATTGTTCTTGTCTTGTCTATTGGATATATGGAGCAAACCCTTCTTTTTACTGCTTAATGTCTTTCTATGCATAGATCTGGTTTTTTGCAGCTCTTGTCTTAATCAACTAACTGCAAATCTGAAGATATTGGCAGCCATATTTGATGTTAGGGCTATTAGTTATGTGTAGCTAAAGTGGTCTTTTTTCGTACACTTCGACAAAGGATTCATACTAACAATTGGTGACTCCACACGGGTTTTCAATTACGACCACTGTCGTTTTTCATATTCCTGCATATCTAGCTACTTCAAACCCTAGGGTTTCTCTTCAACTTTTTATTTTTCCTATTTTTATGGTGCCTTTCACATTTAAAACTCTCTAAAACCCTTCAAACATTAAAATTTTTAACTTCCGTGTGTTTCTAGCCCTATTGCGCAGGTGACAGACATCAGCCGCAGCTGAGACGACATTTTTTTTCTGAAATCTGCCGCCGAGAGTGCTGGAAGTGCAGGTCACACTTTTTGGCCCAAAAACTGCGTCCTGGAGCTTCAGGTCACAGAAAATGGCCCAAAAACTGCGACCTGAGCGAAAAACAGGTCAAAAACTGCGACCTGGACTTTTTTCTGGCATTTTTCTGAAATTTTTCTGGGTTTTTCTGAAGCTTCTATCAGGGTTTTCCAGCCTCTGTCTCCGCCCGTTTAGACCTATTCTTGCTATTAGCAGGCAACAACTCTTGGTGATTCCCTGGTGTGATTATACTACTGCTGCTTTATGGGCACCTCGTAGCCAGGTTCAATTCATGAGATCCACACCATCTCAATGAATCCTGCCCAGAAATCTCCTCTTAGGATTACTCATGCATGTCGCCCCACCTCTCACCTGGTGGTATAGATGCATGCACTCCCTCTGCCCATCTGGCATGAAATTTCTCTACATGAGTGGTTTCTCCCACTCCATGATCCTCATCTTGTGGCTACTCCACATCTCGAGGCTCACTCTTTCCTGCATGCAAATCCTGCTCCCTCTCAAGCTTCAATTGCATGTCTTTCTTGCACTTTCCAACAGTAGGAAGCTCCGTAGAAATCCCATCTACTTCAAGTCTGTAGAGATTCTTAGCTCGAATCCCAACCTTCTTGACTTTTCCTGTTTCTTTGTACCAAAAGAAAATTTTTCCTTCACTAAACACAACATCATACCCTTTATCCTCTAACACTGCGACTAAGATTAAATTCTTCTTTAAACCTGGAACATGCACTACATTTTGTAAAAGAATGATTTTACTTGACTCCCTCTAAAAGGTAATGGTACCAATGCCGGTCGCATTGTATCGTCCATTGTCGCCCAACTCAACGTGCAACTGGAGATCTTTCTCCACCAAGTCACTAAAAAGATTCACATCTCCCGTCATGTGAAAGGAAGCGCCACTATCAAAATACCACCCCGATCCCAATGCACTAGAAACCATGCATGCGATCAATGAGAAGTCTGGCTCAAATTGCGAGGAAAGAGCCTTACTAGCTGCAGCTCCAGCAGCCTGCTTGTTTTTCTTCTTTTGTGGACAATGCGTGGCGAAATGCCCATGCTCGTGATAGTGAAAACACTTCACTTTGGACATGTCACACTCTTTGCCATCCGCACCGGATTGAGAAGGATTTTTCTTCCCCTTCCCTTTCCTTGCTTTGGTAGCCAAAGTGCAATCCTCTTCATCATCATTCTTTGATGAAGAGTCATCCCTGGTACTCTGCCTTATCTCCTCCTGCACAAGATCTGACCAAAGTTGCCCCCATCCTGGCAGTTTCTCTTGACCATTGACAGATTCCTCATAGGAATGCCAACTCTTCGGAAGCCCAAGGAGAGCCAAGCTCACCAAGTCTTCTTCATCCACAGAACTCCTACACTCCCAAGCTCATCCCTACAGTGCAAAAACTTTGTCAAGTATACCAGAATAGTGTCATTCTTCTCCATTTTTATTTTCCTGAGCTTTTCTTTAAGTGCCAACTTCCTCTCGTCACTTCTGCTTTGGAAAAATTCTGTCAAATCCTTCCACATCAACAATGTAGTGGCTTTACCATGAATTCTGGACACAATGTGATCCTTCACACCTTCCAACATAATCCTTCGACACCTTGCTACCGTCTTTTTCCATGCATCAAGTGCAGCTGCACCACTAGAACCTGGTTTAGGAATATCAGCATCTATGAACTCCTTCAACCCATTATCCTCCAGCACCGCCTCCATCCTGTCCTTCCATGCAATATAATTAGAGTTGCCCTCAAGGGCATACTCCAATCGCAATCTGTTGAAAGACATTTCAATGAATGCTCGACTTCAACACCAAGAAAACACTGCAGCAATTTTGAATTCCACCGGCACAAAACTCAACTGTTTCAGTAATTGCAATCTGCTCCAATGATCAACGCTCTGATACCATGTAGAAAGTATATGCAATATGATGCATATGTCCAAGATTCTCCTGATTACACAATATTTTATCTTCATGCACAATACAGAATATATTCCACCATTGATCATCACATGCGGAAATAAACACAATTGCAATGCACACATGAAACCATAAAAATTCACACACATTAACACAGTTGTTTTCACGGGAAAGCCTAAAGCTAAAAACCCCAAATATCTGTATATAATATATTTCATAGAGATCATGTAACAATCCTCATACAAAGCTTATCACAAGCTCTCAGTACAATCCAATCGCTACACACTAATCAGGACCTGATCTTGCAAATCCATGCACCGATCTTTGCCAACCTTTAGCCTGCCTCTACTGCGTAATACCTTCTAAAGAATGGCTCTGTATGAAATCGAATTGCTCCAGCCTTTCTCACGCAATCCTTAAAGGCATCTCCACTAAATTTGTGTTGTAAACAATGCAACACTATAATCACAACTGATAGTCACACTTGCTCTTTCACCTACCTCTCCACTGGTCTCCACTGAACTGTCCATGCACTATAGTTAACTGATGTATTCTTCAGTTGATTAATGGGTTATTATTTAGTGAATTAAATAATAATTAATTCAAACCAGTCTCACTAGTGTATCAATCATTTATACTAGATAAAACTAGCTCAATTGTGTCTAACTGAGTTAAACTGAACACAACTCCACCAACTACTTCTACAACACCACCAAACTCTGTCACATGAGTTCTAACTGAAGTCCTCATGCATTAGCTCCAGTAAACCCTCAAGAATAGCGTAATTCCTTCTATCAGCTGATGTGCCACTTCTGTGCACTTAACTGAAGTTCTCCAAGAGAATGCAATATTGTTTAGAGTCTAAATATTATTGAGAGCTAATAATATTCGACATATCTATTTTTAGACTGGAAATATAAAAATAGATTCCGCCCAATATGTCTAAAAATATAAGTCCATATATTTTTCCAACTTTATCAACCATCCATAAATAGCATCCTGCAACTCATAGAATATGATCGACATGTCTAAAAATAGACTTTGCGACAAAAATCACATGTGTGGGCCCCACCTAGTTTTGGTGACCACTTTCCAACTAGGATCAGGAATGATGTTTCAGGATGTCTCCTTCACTGTTTTTTGTTGCAAACTTCAACACACAATATTCACATATACTTATGTAGATAATTAGGTCACCAAAAAATTAGTAGCTTACTGTTGTACGGTACAACAACCCCCCCATTTTTAAATTGTTCACTTCAAATAATGGGGACCCTTTCTATAAATTTTTTGGCTAAACGCATTTTAGGATTTTTTATCCTACGATTTTGTTGATTTTTCATTTTCTTTAGATTCTTGTTTTGATTGCTTGGTTGAAATCGATTTTTTATAAGCTTCCTATTGACGCTTTTTTCGCCTCATTTGGTCAACCGGTTTCTAAATGACACTCCTTTGAAGTCTAATCATTTATGTTGCCTGGGTTAAAAAATGCGTCAAATGTAAAATATTCTATTGTTTTAATTAAATTAGTTTAATAATGCATTTAGTTTAAATATTAACCTCTAGTTAGTTATTACTAACAATTTATATTTTTTAGTTATACAACCAAATTATAAAGCATAGTGATTTCAGTCATTTATTTCAATTTTCCATTTTTTTTAAATTACTAATCTCGAAAAAGTTAAACTGACAAAGTGGCTATAATTTAGATGGGAAAATCATCATCTTAGATAAATTCATAATCTAATTTATCATCATTAAAATTAAAACAAGACAAAAAACTAAGTTTTAATGTTAAATTTTAAATTAATTAAATTAAAATTTAATATAATATATATATATATATATATATTAAAAATAAAAAATCATCGCATTTGAGGTTTTACACTACATCGCATCATAATTTTAAAAACCCTGATGAACTCGGGCGTAAACGCGAAGTTGGGAAACACTTTTTGGCATGAGATAGAATTCGGGAGAAATTTTTAATTTCTCGGCCAAGAAAAAAAGTCAACTAAATTTCTCAGCTGAGAGTTTTCAAAACTCTCGTCCGAGAGATTTAAATATTTCGGTATTTTCTCGGACGAGAGTTTTGAAAACTCTCGGCCGAGAGTTGTGGTCACAAAATTCTCGGCTGACATGAGCTCTCGAGGCGAGAGTTTTCTAGCATTCAAAAACTCTCGGCGAGAGTTTTATTAGCATAAACTCTCGTAGAGTTTTCCGCAACGTTAAATTGGTTTAAATTTCTCGGCCGAGAGTTTTTCTCGGCCGAGAGTTTCTGGTCAACGAAAAACTCAGAAAACTTTGCAGTTTTGAGAAACCTGCAACTTTGGAGGGACATAACACCTACAAAAACAAAATGTTATATGTTGGACCAAGCACCATTAGATTCGTCTCTAAATCTAGTTTTTGATGATGTGAGATTTATGGAGTTTCATTAAAAAATTCATTTTTTTATTAATTTTTTACTAAACTGTGTCACTGTGGAATTTCATTGTTCGAAAAATTGCACTGAATGAAAATTCAATAACTTTCAAATGAGGACACCAAAAAATTCAAAAAAATCATAGTGCACTTCCTCTCCCTGTCTACTTCAAAAGGGTACTCTCATTTTTCTTATTGATGATCACATTGAAAAGAAAATCAAGGGATAATAAAATGTACTGAAACATCACTGTTTTTTTGTCTTCGTCCATTTCAAAAAATAATAAAAAATAGTGATTTGATCCAAAAATTACTAAAAAATAGTTTGTGCACTAGTGCAATATATGCAGATTATGATGCTATGGTTTTTTTCCAAAAAATGAATAACCTTCCCTAAAAAAAGTGAAGGATAATAAAGTGACTATTTATGTTTGCCTGAAAATTTCAAGTATATGCAGTTAGTAAATAAAAAATTTACCCCTCTATATGTCAATATTTTAAAAAAAAAGAAATATTGGTATGGAGGTAAGACAATTCTCTACAATTCTTGTTTTTATGTCAAAGCATAATTTGCAATAAAAATATGAGTTTAGTGGAGTTGAAGTTGAAAAACATAGAAAATTACAATTTTCAACGTCAAAAAAGGGCAAAAAGTGTTTCCCAACTTCACATTTTCACCCACTCATTTTATACGATGCGATGAACTCATCACTATTTGCGATGTAATGAGTCACATTCATGCGATGCGATGAATCACATTTGTTTTTATGCGATGCGATGAGGTTTATAACCCCGATGTAATGAAATATAGCGTCGTTCTAAGTGGTAGGTAGGTAAGAGTCATAACGTTATTTTAAGGTAAAGAGTCATAGTGTTATTTTAAATTAGTTGGTAGTGTTGTTTTAAGTTAGTATTTTCATACGTTAAGGATAGTGTAGTTTTAGATTAGTTTTAAAAGTTAGCATTAAGCTAATATTAGAATAGTAAGTAGTGTTAGTTAGTATTAAGGTTAGTATATGTTAGTTAGTGGTAGATATAGTATTAATTTAATATTATGTTAGTGTTAATTTTTAGATTAAAATTAATGTAATATTAGTTTAAAAATTAACATAACTTAATATATATTAGTGTTAGTTTAGTTTTAGTTTAATAATTAATTTAATATTTAAACATTTAAAATAATTAATTTTAAATTAATTAAATTAATTAATATTTAAAATATAATTAGTTTAATTAAATTTAAATATGTTTATAAATAGTTAATTATATTTGTTAGTTAGATTAATATTTATTAATAAATAGGTTATTAAATAATTAGTTTATTCTATAATTAAGAATTAAATTAGAATTAATTATTAGTTAATTGTAGGCTAATTTAGGATTATATTTTTAATTAAAATTCTGAATTTTTTAGCCCAGCAACAAAATTTTTAGATTTATTTCAGATTTGACTTATCAACTTTGGAGGCTCATAGATTGAGTTTTACTTGGCCAAATGAGGCCCATGATAGCTCATTAGAAAGAAAAAATCAAGGAGAACATTTCTGATGAGGTTTCACTAACAGATTTGATCATTTATTGGGTCAAAAATCAGGCAGAAGATCAAGCTCCAAATTTCTAAAATAAAATCAATTTTATGAGTTTTGTTTTCTTCATTTTCATTTTTCCAGCCTCTTCTAATTGCAGATTCATGCATCAATAATATCCTTGGTTAATTAAAATCATTATTAGCATCAAATAAGAATCTCAAATTTCTTTTCTATTTATTTAAATAGAATTTCATTGGATTTGTTTTAATGCTAGAAATAATATTTTGAATTTATTGTTGCATCTTAATTCATTTTAATTTCTTTTTGCAGGAAAAACAATAGAAGAGATATGGAGAAAAAACACCTCAATCAATGAGAAAGCTCCAACAATTAAAGATAAAGACTTTTGAGCAAATAAAATTGGATTGGGCAGATTTTTCTTCAAGAAACTCTCTTCTCAAAATACTTTTGGAAAGATTATAAATTGCAGATTGCAAAATGTAAAAAGGGGTCGTTTTCTCTCTTTTGCACTCCACACCTCTAAAAGAATTTCTCTCGTAGTAGGAATCGAGAGTTGTAGATGGGGAGGAGAGAAAATTTCGTATCCGAAAATTATTCAGGTTTTTTTTCTTTATATCTTGAATTATGCATGATGGTGCAGTTTTCATTTTATTACCTAGCTTTGGTGCTGCAACTTACAATGTAAAGCACCTATGTTATAATGATGCAGGAAGTGGATTCAATTAACTGGTATTTTTGGCATTTCTGTATCAAATACTAGTTTCATTTTTATGTTAATAAAATTGTTGTTTCATTTTATTCATGTTTATGCATTTCTGTTGATATGGATAATTTGTCTCAAATTGTTATGTATCTTTGTTCTTATGGATTTAACTCTGATTTCTAAGTAACGCTTTACTCAGAAATCTGTCTTATAAAACTGATTTATTAAATAGTAATGTGTTGCGAATTTCTTCCACATATTATTGTTTAATTATTAGATTGACTAATTTGACAATCGATATCATTTTTGTGAATTTCTTCCGAAGTGTTGTTGATTTATTATTTCAGTCAAATGGTCTCAATAGAATGTGTTTTGGTACTCACAAATGTGAGCTAATTGAATTTCTTTGTTAGCTTAACATTAATTTAAAACCAGACATATTTTAATTCTCATTATTTAATTATCTTGCTCTTAGTTGGGTTAGATTTATATCTACCTAATTGAGATAGGATTTAGATTAGTTTCTTTTGCTTGCATTATAGAATAAGTTTGCATTTATATTAATTTCTAGATTCTTTTAAGTCCTCTCCTCAAAGAGGAAAAATATTAGTTGTGGTTTGGCTGAACCCAAATCAGCTTAAGGGTCATTCTCTTGCCTGATCAGCAAGAAGAATTGATCTGATATCCCTGTCTATTGGTAGTTAACGATACATCGTAAACCAATAGCGATAGGGAAAATGTAACTGGACCTAGTTAAACCAGTCGGAGCCACTATCATAAATGGAAAAGGAGTTGTATTAAGGTCCGGACCGGGTGGTTATCCCCCAATGTTGTAGCAGCGATTTTCGAGGCTTCAACATTTTTGGCGCTAGAAGGAGGGCCTGAAACTTGTTGTCTGTTGGAGTCTTTTCAATTTTAACATTTTATTTAATCATGATGGCTCCTCTTAAACTTCCAATTTGGAGTTGTATCCATGGACGTGCATCTTCCAATACTCCACCCGAAGTGGTAAGACTCTTGTCTCAGGTAAAATTTAACGGTAAGATGAAAACTTCTGCATTTGATCATGTCTTTCAATTTATTCAAAATGTTTTAAATTATGATTTTCAAGGAATTGATGAAGGCATTTTATGCAGAATTTTTACTCTCACATTTGCGACAAAAGCTAAAAACTGGAGTAGAACTCTTCCAGTTGCCTCAATTCACAGTTGGGATCAATTTGTTACAATTTTCATTTGTAAATTTGATGGATACGATTATGAACAGGTATGCGATGAAATTGAATATCTACGAAGATTTGAAAATGAGTCTGTTAGAGATTTTAATATTCGATTTCATTTAAATTGTTTAAGATTTAAAGTTGAAGATAAACCTACGGAAGAAGAATCACTAGATTGGTTTGAATATATTTTCTCTCTTCCTCCCATTCCCAATCCATATAAAATTAGTTCAAGCTTTGTTCCATCCCCTTCTAACATAAATGAGAATTCCAATATCGATGTGCAAATAAATTATGATGAAGTGGTCTCACAAAGCTTGGAAAATATTTCTATTCAAATGCAAGAAAACAATAGCAGCAATTTTGGAGAAAGAGCTACCTTGAAATTTGAAAATTACTCTGCATTAAATTCAGAAAATCAGATCGCAAATAAACAAGTGCGAGCAACAATCAAAGTAAATAGTAACACATAAGCTGTTGTACAAATTTATGATTTTTTTCATGATAAGCAAATGCCACATTCAAAGAATCAAAGCAACCTTCTTCAAGAATGTATGAGTATACAAAGGAATGATATAGAATCTGAAATTTATAGTGAACAAAGTGCACAAGATTTCTCTAACAGACAAAAAATTGAGTTCATTATTTCTGATTCTCATTTTTCCCTTTATCCTGATATTTTTAATGTTGGTAATTTCTCCCCTCTTTGTATTAATGATATTTCAGAAAATATAGAGGATGATATAAATGAATTACCAATAAATTTTTATCAAGATAGAGAAACAGTCATTGATCATTCTTTTGCCATTAATGAACATGAATTTTTCATTCCTCCTTGTTTTGATATATTGGACGAAATCAAAGGGAATTTTAAAGAACATTGTGAAGTCATTTTCAGTGATAATTACTTGATATCAAGGATGTCGATTTCTATTATTCTCAAGAGAACTCGATGATAAAATTCAAATAACATCCGAGAATGAGGAACATTTCAATTATTAGTATTAATTTAATATTATGTTATGTTAATTTTTAGATTAAAATTAATGTAATATTAGTTTAAAAATTAAATATAACTTAAATATACATTAGTGTTAGTTTAGTTTTAGTTTAATAATTAATTTAATAATATTTAAACATTTAAAATAATTAATTTTAAATTAATTAATATTTAAAAATATAATTAATTTAATTAAATTTAAACTTGTTTATAAACAGTTAATTATATTTGTTAGTTAGATTAATATTTATTAATAAATAGGTTATTAAATAATTAGTTTAATTTATGACTAACAATTAAATTAGGATTAACTATTAGATAATTAGAATCTAATTTAGGATTAGATTTTTAATTAAAATTCTGATTTTTTTTTTAGCCGAGCAATAGAATTTCTAGATTTATTTCAGATTTGACTTATCAACTTTGGAGGTTCATAGATTGAGTTTTACTTAGCCAAATGAGGTCCAGGACGACTCATTGGAAAGAGAAAATCAAGGAGAACATTTCTGAGGAGGTTTCACTAACAAATTTGGTCATTTATTGGGTCAAAAATTAGGCGGAAGATCAAGCTCCGAATTTCTAAAATAAACTCAATTTTCTGAGTTTTGTTTTTTTCATTCTCATTTGCCCAAGCCTCTTCTAATTGTAGATTCATGCATCAATATTATCCTTGGTTAATTAAGATCGTTATGAGCATCAATAAGAAACTCAAATTTTCTTTTTATTTATTTATTTAAATAAAATTTGATTGGACTTGTTTTAATGTTAGAGATAATATTTTGATTTTACTATTGCATCTTAATTCATTTTAATTTCTTTTTTACAGGAAAAAAAATAAAAGGGATATGGAGAAAAAGATCTCAATCAATGAGAAAGCTCTAGCAACTAAAGATTGGAATTTTTGAGCAAATAAAACTGGATTGGGCAGATTTTCATTCAACAAACTCTCTTCTAAAAATACTTTTGGAAGGATTATAAATTGCAGGTTGCAAAATGTAAAGGTGGCTACTCTCCTCTGCAATTCCAGACTTATAAAAGCATTTTTGTTATAGGAATTTAGAGTTGTAGATGGGGAGGATAGAAAATTTTAGATCTGAACATTATGAGTGTTTTTTCTTTATATCTTGAATACATGATGTAAGTAGTTTATCACAATTTCTAGTTTTCTTAAGAAAGCAGAAATTTAAGTAATGTAAAGTACTGTTAGAGACTTGGATCAGAGAAGCAGATTCAATTAACTGGTATTTTTGGCATTTTTGTATCAAATACTAGTTTCATTTTTATGTTAATAAAATTGTTGTTTCATTTTATTCATGTTTATTCATTTATGTTGATATGGATAATTTGTCTCAAATTTTTATGTATCTCGGCTCTTATGGATTTAACTCTCATTTCTGAGTAACTATTTACTCAAAAATATGTCTTATAAAAATGATTTATTAAATAGTAATGTGTTGCGAATTTCTTCCACATATTATTGTTTAATTATTAGCTTGACTGATTTGACAATCGATATTGATTTTGTGAATTTATTCCGGAGTGTTGTTGATTTATTATTTCAGTCAAATGGTCTCAATAGAATGTGTTTTGGTACTCACAAATGTGAGCTAATTGAATTTCTTCGTTAGCTTGACATTAATTCAAAGCCAGACATATTTAAATTCTCATGACTTAATTATCTTTCTCTTAGTTGGGTTAGATTTATATCTACCTAACTGAGATAGGATTTATATTAGTTTCTTTTTCTTGCATTATAGAATAAGTTTTCATTTAGATTAAGTTTTACATTCATTTAAGTCCCCTTCTCGAACATGCAAAATATTAGTTGTGGTTTAGCTGAACCCAAATCAGCTTAAAGGTCATTCTCTTGCCCGATCAAAAAGAAGAATTGATCTGATATCCCTGTCTATTGGTAGTTAAAGATACATCGTAAACCAATAGCGATAGGGAAAAGGTAATCGGACCTAAGTAAACCAGTCACAGCCACTATCATAAAGAAAAGGAGTCGTACTGTAAGTCCGCACTCCGGTGGTTATCCCCCAATGTTGTTGGCAGCTACCCTTGAGGCTTCAACATTTTTGCTTAGAAGGAGTATTTAAACTTGTTGGTTCATTTGAGTGTTTTCAATTATAAAATTATTTTTGGCCATGATGGTCTTCCAACTTCCAATTTGGATTTGTATATACTCGCTTTTACCTTCAACACTCCATCATGGTAAGACTCTTGTCTCAGGTAAATTTTAATGGTAAGATGAAAACTTCTGCATTTAATCATACTTTACAATTCATTCAAAATGTTTCAAATTATGATTTTCAAGGAATTAATGAATGCATTTTATGCAGAATTTTTACTCTCACATTTGCGGCAAAAGCTAGAAACTGGTGTAGAACTCTTCCGGTTGCCTCAATTTACAGTTGGGATCAGTTTGTTACACTTTTCATTTGTAAATTTGACAGATATGATTATGAATAGGTATGCGATGAAATTGAATATCTACAAATATTTGAAAATGAGTCTGTTAGAGATTTTAATATTTGATTTGATTTAAATTGTTTAAGATTTAAAGTTGAAGATAAACCTACAGAAGAAGAATCACTAGATTGGTTTGAATATATTTTCTCTCATCCTCCCATTCCCAATCCATATGAAATTAGTTCAAGCTTTGTTCCATCCCCTTCTAACATAAATGAGAATTCCAATATCGATGTGCAAATAAATTATGATGAAGTGGTCTCACAAAGCTTGGAAAATATTTCTATTCAAATGCATGAAGACAATAGAAGCAATTTTGGAGAAAGAGCTGCCTTGAAATCTGAAAATTCCTCTGCATTAAATTCAGAAAATCATATCACAAATCAACACATGCAAGAAGCAATCAAAGTGAATAATAAAATGCAAACTGCTGTACAAATTTTTGAATTTTTTCATGATTAACAAATGCTGAAAACAGAGCAGAAAAACAACCTTCTTCAAGAAAGTATGAGTATACAAAGGAATGATCTACAATCTGAAATTTATAATGAACAAAGCGCACAAAATTTCTCGAACAGAGAAACTTTTGAATTCATTATTTCTGATTCTCATTTTTCCCTTTATCCTGATATTTTCAATGTTGGTAATTTCTCCCGTCTTAATATTAATGATATTTCAGAAACCAAAGAGGATGATCTAAATGAATTACCAATAAGTTTTTATCAAGATAGAGAAACAATTATTGATCATTCTTTTGCCATTAATGAACATGAATTTTTTATTCATCCTTGTTTTGATATATTGGACGAGATCGAAGGGAATTCTAAAGAATATTGTGAAGTCATTTATGATAATTACTCTGATATCAAGGATGCTGATTTCTATTATTCTCATGAGAATCCTGATGATAAAATTCAAATAACATCTGTGAATGAGGAACATTTCAATTATTAGTATTAATTTAATATTATGTTAGTGTTAATTTTTAGATTAAAATTAATGTAATATTAGTTTAAAAATTAACATAACTTAATATACATTAGTGTTAGTTTAGTTTTAGTTTAATAATTAATTTAATATTTAAACATTTAAAATAATTAATTTTAAATTATTTAATATTTAAAATATAATTAATTTAATTAAATTTAAATATGTTTATAAATAGTTAATTATATTTGTTAGTTAGATTAATATTTATTAATAAATAGGTTATTAAATAATTAGTTTATTCTATAATTAAGAATTAAATTAGAATTAATTATTAGT
Organism: Pinus albicaulis; assembly: GCA_034641835.2. Taxonomy (NCBI): domain Eukaryota; kingdom Viridiplantae; phylum Streptophyta; class Pinopsida; order Pinales; family Pinaceae; genus Pinus; species Pinus albicaulis. The sequence continues at coordinate 1,887,497,420 of CM076575.1, read as the reverse complement.
TAATTGTAGGCTAATTTAGGATTAGATTTTTAATTAAAATTCTGAATTTTTTAGCCCAGCAACAAAATTTTTAGATTTATTTCAGATTTGACTTATCAACTTTGGAGGCCCATAGATTGAGTTTTACTTGGCCAAATGAGGCCCATGATAGCTCATTAGAAAGAGAAAATCAAGGAGAAAATTTCTGATGAGGTTTCACTAACAGATTTGATCATTTATTGGGTCAAAAATCAGGCAGAAGATCAAGCTCCAAATTTCTAAAATAAAATCAATTTTATGAGTTTTGTTTTCTTCATTTTCATTTTTCCAGCCTCTTCTGATTGCAGATTCATGCATCAATAATATCCTTGGTTAATTAAAATCATTATTAGCATCAAATAAGAATTTCAAATTTCTTTTCTATTTATTTAAATAGAATTTCATTGGATTTGTTTTAATGCTAGAAATAATATTTTGAATTTATTGTTGCATCTTAATTCATTTTAATTTCTTTTTGCAGGAAAAACAATAGAAGAGATATGGAGAAAAACACCTCAATCAATGATAAAGCTCCAACAATTAAAGATAAAGACTTTTGAGCAAATAAAATTGGATTGGGTAGATTTTTCTTCAAGAAACTCTCTTCTCAAAATACTTTTGGAAAGATTATAAATTGCAGATTGCAAAATGTAAAAAGGGGCTGCTCTCCTTTGCAATTCCACACTTCTAAAAGAATTTCTGTAGTAGGAATTGAGAGTTGTAGATGGGGAGGAGAGAAAATTTCAGATCTGAAAATTAATGAGGGTTTTTTCTTTATATCTTGAATTATGCATGATGGGCAGAGTTTTCATTTCTGCAGCTCTAGTTTTGAAAGCAGAAATTTAAGTAATGTAAAGTACTGTTAGAGACTTGGATCAGAGAAGCAGATTCAATTAACTGGTATTTTTGGCATTTTTGTATCAAATACCAGTTTCATTTTTATGTTAATAAAATTGTTGTCTCATTTTATTCATGTTTATTCATTTATGTTGATATGGATAATTTGTCTCAAATTTTTGTGTATCTCTGCTCTTATGGATTTAAATCTCATTTCTGAGTAACTATTTACTCAAAAATATGTCTTATAAAAATGATTTATTAAATAGTAATGTGTTGCGAATATCTTCCACATATTATTGTTTAATTATTAGCTTGACTGATTTGACAATCGATATCGATTTTGTGAATTTATTCCGGAGTGTTGTTGATTTATTATTTCAGTCAAATGGTCTCAATAGAATGTGTTTTGGTACTCACAAATGTGAGCTAATTGAATTTCTTCGTTAGCTTGACATTAATTCAAAGCCAGACATATTTAAATTCTCATGACTTAATTATCTTTCTCTTAGTTGGGTTAGATTTATATCTACCTAACTGAGATAGGATTTAGATTAGTTTCTTTTTCTTGCATTATAGAATAAGTTTTCATTTAGATTAAGTTTTACATTCATTTAAGTCCCCTTCTCGAAGAGGCAAAATATTAGTTGTGGTTTAGCTGAACCCAAATCAGCTTAAAGGTCATTCTCTTGCCCGATCAAAAAGAAGAATTGATCTGATATCCCTGTCTATTGGTAGTTAAAGATACATCGTAAACCAATAGCGATAGGGAAAAGGTAACTGGACCTAATTAAACTAGTCATAGCCACTATCATAAATGGAAAAGGAGCTGTACTAAGGTCCAGACCGGGTGGTTATCCCCCAATGTTGTTGAAGCAATTTTTGAGGCTTCAACATTTTTGGTGCTAGAAGGAGGGCTGAAACTTGTTGTCTATTGGAGTCTTTTCAATTATAACATTTATTTTTATTATGATGGCTCCTCTTAAACTTCCAATTTGGATTTGTATACATGACCATGCATCTTCCAATACTCCACTTGAAGTGGTAAGACTCTTGTCTCAGGTAAATTTTAATGGTAAGATGAAAACTTCTGCATTTGATCATACTTTACAATTCATTCAAAATGTTTCAAATTATGATTTTCAAGGAATTAATGAATGCATTTTATGCAGAATTTTTACTCTCACATTTGCGGCAAAAGCTAGAAACTGGTGTAGAACTCTTCCGGTTGCCTCAATTTACAGTTGGGATCAGTTTGTTACACTTTTCATTTGTAAATTTGACAGATATGATTATGAATAGGTATGCGATGAAATTGAATATCTACAAAGATTTGAAAATGAGTCTGTTAGAGATTTTAATATTTGATTTCATTTAAATTGTTTAAGATTTAAAGTTGAAGATAAACCTACAGAAGAAGAATCACTAGATTGGTTTGAATATATTTTCTCTCATCCTCTCATTCCCAATCCATATGAAATTAGTTCAAGCTTTGTTCCATCCCCTTCTAACATAAATGAGAATTCCAATATCGATGTGCAAATAAATTATGATGAATTGGTCTCACAAAGCTTGGAAAATATTTCTATTCAAATGCATGAAGACAATAGAAGCAATTTTGGAGAAAGAGCTGCCTTGAAATCTGAAAATTCCTCTGCATTAAATTCAGAAAATCATATCACAAATCAACACATGCAAGAAGCAATCAAAGTGAATAATAAAATGCAAACTGCTGTACAAATTTTTGAATTTTTTCATGATTAACAAATGCTGAAAACAGAGCAGCAAAACAACCTTCTTCAAGAAAGTATGAGTATACAAAGGAATGATCTACAACCTGAAATTTATAATGAACAAAGTGCACAAAATTTCTCGAACAGAGAAACTTTTGAATTCATTATTTCTGATTCTCATTTTTCCCTTTATCCTGATATTTTCAATGTTGGTAATTTCTCCCCTCTTAATATTAATGATATTTCAGAAACCAAAGAGGATGATCTAAATGAATTACCAATAAGTTTTTATCAAGATAGAGAAACAATTATTGATCATTCTTTTGCCATTAATGAACATGAATTTTTTATTCATCCTTGTTTTGATATATTGGACGAGATCGAAGGGAATTCTAAAGAATATTGTGAAGTCATTTATGATAATTACTCTGATATCAAGGATGTTGATTTCTATTATTCTCATGAGAATCCTGATGATAAAATTCAAATAACATCTGTGAATGAGGAACATTTCAATTTAGAAATTATTCCAACCAACCATCATTCTAGAGCAGAAAATTATCTTCATGATTTCACCATTCGGGAAAACATTCCAATTTATGATTCATATCATGATCAAACTCCCATTCCTACTTCTCTTTCTAATTCACAATTTGGAATTGGTAATTATTCAAATTCCATTATTCTGGTCAATCCTTGTGAAAAAGAAATTATTTCAAAACAATCCCAATTGTGCTGTAACATTAGTTGTACCAATAGGGATTTCATTTTATTTTTCCTTTCATACTTATTTTGTTCAAATTTAGATTTGTTTTCTGATTTTATTTTTCAAATTTTTGGCACTCTAGGCTGGCATATTGAGCACTTTAATAGTGAACACTCAATTGATTCATTTCCCTATTGGGAAATTGAAGTTTCTTATTATAATAATGAACATAAAAAGTTGTTAATATTTCAATTTCAATCAATGCTAATGTTTTATCAAAAGCTTCTATCTTCCCAAAGGCAGTGTCAACAAGAGAATGTATTTTTACAATCTGGCCAACAATCTAATCCAATTGATAATTTTCCATTTTATTTGACAGATTTCCATCCATTTTTCATTAACTCATTTGAAAAATATTTGGAAAGTTTCCCTTCAAGGAAGATTGTTAATAACACTAACAATTTTTTTTAGGCCTTTGAATTTGAAAGCTCATATTCACAATATGGCCTTTCATCTCCTCTTTTAAACATTTTCCAATCATTAATGAAAACCCATCCATATTTTTATGATCCAATTGGAATTCAGTTGTAAAATACATTTCAAAAGAAGGTGATTGTAAATAAGTCCCTAATAATAACTGTAAATTATACTAACAGATTTATTTTTCTTAGTTTAATTAGATTTGTATTTTTATTACTAACATTTGAACTATACATATATGCAGGAATTAAAATAAGAGAATGGTTACACTAGAAATATGACTATACCTAGTCATTTTCATGTATATGGTTAGAATAGAAGTAGAATTAATTTAGTTAGTCTTTTTTATGTAGTTAATTTATTCTTAATAGTTCTTCAGATAAAAAAATAAAATGAGCAATTATCCCTTCTCATTTCATATGCATGTTCAGGGAAATATTTTCCTCTTATCAGAAAATTTCTAATTCTTGCTCCTCATTTTTTAAATCAAAATTTATTGCAGGAATATCTCTACTCTACCTATTTTGAATAATGTCTTGACTAAATTCAATTGAAGTTGCTCTTCGCACCAATCACCTCAAACCAACTTTTCTCTATTTCGAAATATCCTTATATGATTTTCTTCTGAAATTTATTTGTTAAAGATTTTGAGGATCTTAAAGCTTCATAATCTCATTATCCCATGAAATGTATGACTGTCTATTATAAACTTAATTCCAATTTAATCATTATTAGTGAGTCTAAATTTTTGCTATAATCACATGAAGTTCATATTATCTTCTTCAAAATTTGTTAAAATTACTTTAAGGATGTCCATTTTTCTGTGTGCACACATTCAAATCTATGTTGATATTTTTCCACAATTAGTGGCTTTATCCAATTCTGATCTTTAGTTTATTATGTGATGCTGCAATGTGTATCATATTTATTTACTAAAGGCATTATTAAATAGTCACTATAACAATATATATTTTTCTCAATTTAATTCAGAATGAGTAGAGGAAATAAATTGTTGTTGCAATTCAAAGGGAGGCCTATTTTCATATTTATTTCTGGTGAATTTGATGAGTTTTAGATTTCCTGAACATGAATAAACAAATTTTTTTTAGGCTGATTGCACACTCAGATTTAGAATAAATAAGAGATGAGTTTCAACAAAGTTAGAATTTTGATAAATCAAAGGAAGAATTGGAAGATTCATAAGGTAAAATCCACAGACAATTCTCTTTCAGGTACGCATTTACAAGTTCATTTTCATCTATTAATAATTTCTCCTTTCCTTAGTTTATTTTTTATTCTTGTTTTGTTTTATTTGTAGGTTTTCATTTGTTTTCAAAACTTGAGGTGAGCAACAAACCCATTTCAAATTTGCAATAGGTTCAAGAAAATTTTATTTTGTGATTCATTAGAATTTGAGCATTCTTTAACTTTAATTTCATTCATTAGAAAACCCAATTGAAATTTAAAAAAAAGTATCGCAAGATTCATGTCTGAAATATTTCAACTTAATTTTTGATGCAAGATCTCCTATGTGTTACCTCATTCAATTTTTCATAAAATACCATATCACATTTCGCATCTCAGAGGTTTTCAATTGAATATATTTCCATTATCTTGAATCACTGATGTCCGATAATCAACTTTACCAATATTGTGATATACATATAATTCATGACCCGATATTAAATTTAAATCAAGTTCATAAGAAATATCGTGTCCATTCAATCACAATAGTGGTAGGGTCATAATTTTAAAAGCACCAATGTCTCGGACCCGATGCGATATTAAAATTTTATAATAGATTTATCGGGCTCATTCTCCATCGCATATTGGCGTATCATATTATTACATCATGCACTTAATTTTTGCCGATCACCGATCACATATCATATTGGAATAAATTGGAAAGTTTGTTTTTCATCACAAAAGTTCTGATGCGATGAATCGGATCGCAAACGTGCATATCACATTTAAAATAAGGTTGATTCATTCATTTCAAAAGTTCCGATGCGATGAATCCAATCAGCAATCGCAAATCGGAGAAACCACATTTTGATATATCCATTTTAAAAAATCTTTGATGCGATGAAGTCTAATTGCAATCACATTTCGGCAGAGTCCTATCGTAATTAATTCTTCTTTTAAAAACCTCTGATACGATAAGACCAATCGCAAATCGCAAATCGAGAGGAAAACTGAATACATCTTTGTGCGCTCATTTGAAAAGTTGCGATGCGACAACTCATTGCCGATTTCTCATTGCTATCGCTTTTCACTAATCGTTGATTTCTCATTGCTATTGCTTTTCAGTAATCGCTGATTGCTTATCACTTATCACTTTTCACTAATTGTTGATTCCTCATTACTTATCGCTCTTCACTCATCATCGATTATTATATCCATCGCATCGCTACTATCGCAAGAATCATATTGGAATTTCCAACATGACTGTTTTCCAATATTTCGATATGCCGATATTGATATCGATCATCGCATTTTTTATGCTCATATCATAATGCCGAAAGCCATGTCGTCCATCACATTGCCGATATCACAATCGCTTCATTATTTTCCATGATCATGTCACTATTCTGAATCTGCGATGCTCAATGTGCAATGCTCAAAATACAAATCGCAAGACGCGGTGTGCGATGTGCAATTTGTGACATGACTGTCCCCGATCCTAAGTATAACATTTCTTCAATGGTATGATAGCTCCGTCTCATCGCACATATTATTTTCGCATGATTTCATATCGGCAATTCGCTACTGCAACCCCCGATGCGATAAACTTCAACGCATGCAATACAAATCATCCGATAAGGCATTGTGTTAATTTAAAGCAACTGATGACAAATTTTCAGCGTATTCAAATCATTTTGATTTCTCATATATTTCCGTTTTAAATAATTCCATAATTAAATATGAAATTCAAGATCTCTCTATTTTAAATTTCATTATCTTAAATTTGGTCTTAATTTTGAACAATTTATAAAAAATCATGGAATTTGTATAAGACTTATAATATTTTGAGAACATTCATCACTGCAAATTCTCAATCTCATTTCTAATGCATTTGTTTTAATTTCAATTCCCTTGAACACAAAGCATTATGTTTTTACATTTTACTGCTTTCTTTAGTTTAAATAAAATAAATAATGATTTTGGGTTATAGGATTTTGGTTAGTTTGCCTTCTTCATATTTTTAATGTCAACTAAAAGAAGAAGTCAGCTAGTATTGGAGAAATTGATACCTTCAAGTAAGATCAAATGCAATTATCCAATGGTAATATTCATCTACCCACTTTTATTAATTTCCATTTCATTACTTTAGTTTTAGTTTTGTTTTTTAAATTATGTTGATATTTGAATATGTTTTGCAGCTCTTCATAAAAGCTTTCAATCATCTACCAAATCATATTTTGGAAGCCCTATACTCTTTTCGTGGTCTTATTTTCAAGAAGCAACAATAGTCTTCGTTGAAACAGCTACACTAGGAAGTTTCTGAACCTTTAATTTGTTTCTTTAAAAGCATTCATTTTATTAGAAAATAATTAAGATAATGCTTTGAAACAAGAAGATTGACATCAGACATAAATTTTTCATTATGGCTGAATTTTATGATCACTTCTATCTAAAGCCTAAAACACTTACAACCCTGCAAGGTATAATTTATCTGAATCTCGACATAGCAAGGAATGATTTCATGATTATTTTATTTTACTTCATGTTTTTGAGACATTGGCATAAACATTATTGATAGAGTTTGTGTTTTCAAAATTAGGATTTTCCTTTCCACTTTTAAATTTCTTCATTTTTTTATTTTTTTTGTTGATTTCCTTTCTCACTTTAGCTTAAGAATTCTTTTCCTTTAGTTTTCAGCTTCGATTTTGGTGACTTTTCCATGATCTATATGGAAAGCCTTCTTGTTTCCTAACAATGGTTGGCATACATATGAAAAATTGTTAATAGTCTCCTATTAGCTTTTTCTTAAATCTCTTTGCAAAATTTGTTTTTCTTATTATAAAGGTAGACATACTTAAGGAAGAGATTACAAAACAAGAGAAGTTGACGAAGGATCATGAAATCTGAGAAATTTGTTTTTCATCAAAATTGTAATTATTTCGAGGTTTGAATACTTTATTAAGATCTTTCAAAATTCTATTCTCAGTTAAGAAAAGTTATTTTGAACCAAGTAAAGACACTTTATAGCAAAGCACTTTTAACTCTGAAATTGTCATTCTGAACTCTTAAGGAGTTAATGATTCTCCCTATTTAAAAGAGTTTTATTTTTCTAGAGTGATCCAATAATATATTTAAAACTTAAAAGATAAGAGGTCTCATCATGAATATGCTTACCATGATCATAGGGGGAAAATAGGCTGACATTACCAACACTGCTAAACAAACCAGAGTAATGGCTTATAATTGCAAACAATTGTAAGACAAGGGGTCTCATCATGAGCCAGCTTGTTCAGTCCAATTATAACCAGTGAATGGCATTGTCAACTATCTAGCTACCAAACCAGGACAATGGCTTTTAAGAATTAAAAAATAATTAAATAAAAAAATAAACATAAATAAATGGATTTATCTCTAGGTCAATAATTCTTAAATAGATGGGATTATCAATCATTAATGATTAAAAGGTAACATTGTCGAGACTATAGATGTTTGTTGGCAACAGTGGATCTACCTGTGACAAATGAGTACGTTTTAAAAGATAAGCTGTAAAGTGACCCCTTCTTTATCTCTACAACTAATTAAGGACTAATATAGAGTTATGAAATATTTTAATTTATGAGGAATTTCAAGAAAATTACAGTAAGATGATTGTTTCTTTTATTCAGATTAATGAACCTAGTCAAGCATTCCAAAAAAAATTTCTCTTCTTTAATTATTTTTAATTTAATTTTAGGAAAATTTTATTTATATCAAACAAAGATAATTGTTTCTTCTAGTGAATCGCTAATTGTTGTACGGTACAACAACCCCCCATTTTTAACTTGTTCACATCAAATAATGGGGACCCTTTCTATAATTTTTTTGGCTAAACACCTTTTAGGATTTTTATTTAGTCAATTATCTTATGATTTTTTTAATTTTCATTTTCTTTAGATTCTTGTTTTGATTGCTTGGTTGAAATCGATTTTTTATAAGATTCCTGTTGACGCTTGTTTCATCTCATTTGGTCAACTGGTTTATAAATAGCACTCCTTTGAATTCTAATCAATTATGTTGTCTGGGTTAGAAAATACGTAAAATGTACAATATTTCATTTTTTTAATTAATTCAATAATGCATTTAGTTTAAAATATTAACCCACAGTTAGTTATGACTAATATTTTTTATTTTTTTACTTATACAACCAAATAACAAAGCATCGAGATTTCGATAAATTACTCCAATTTTCAAATAAATCTAAACTCGAAAAATCCGAAAAATCCAAAATGTTAAAGTGGCTATAGATCATTTAGGCAAATCATCATTTTAGATAAATTCATAATCTAATTTAAACATCATTAAAAAAAACACCAAAACAAAAAAACTAATTTTTAATGTTAAATTTTGAATTAATTAAATTAATTAAATTAAACTTTAATATAAAAATGTATTTAAAAATAAAAAACAAAAATAGAAAAAATAGAAATAAAATCAATCGGAACATCGCATTGGGAAATTTCAATTGCCACATCTTTTTTTAAAACCCCGATGCAATGAGTTTTTTCTGATGTGATTGAGTTTATTTCATTTCATCTGATGTGATGTGATTGAGTCGCATTTATTTTATCCAATGCGATGAGTTATGAATCCTTTCTATGCGATGCGATGAGGTTACAATCCACATTTACGATGCGATGAAGTTCATGTGTTTCTATGCGATGTGATGAGGTTACAATTCACATTTTCGATGTGATGAGTTCATATTAAATAGCATACGTTAGTGGTAGGTAGGTAAGAGTCATAGTGTTATTGTAAATTAGTTGGTAGTGTTGTTTTAAGTTATTATTTTCATACGTTAAGAATAGTGTAGTTTTAGATTAGTTTTAAAAGTTAGCATTAAGTTAATATTAGAATAGTAAGTAGTGTTAGTTAGTATTAAGGTTAGTATATGTTAGTTAGTGATAGATATAGTATTAATTTAATATTATGTTAGTGTTAACTTTTAGATTAAAATTAATGTTGTGTTAGTTTAAAAATTAACATAAGTTAATATACATTAGTGTTAGTTTAGTCTTAGTTTAATAATAAATTTAATATTTAAACATTTAAATTAATTAATTTTAAATTAATTAATATTTAAAATATAATAAATATAATTAGATTTATTATTAATTAGATTAATTTGTTTATAAATAGTTAATTATATTAATTAGTTAGATTAATATTAATTTAAATAATTAGTTTAATTTATGATTAAAAATTGAATTAGGATTAACTATTAGATAATTAAAATCTAATTTAGTATTATATTTTTAATTAAAAATCTGATTTTTTAGCCCAACAACTGAATTTCCAGATTTATATCAGATTTGAGTTATCAACTTTGGAGGCCCATAAATTAAGTTTTACTAAGCCAAATGAGGCCCATGATAGCTCATTGGAAAGAGAAAATCAAGGAGAACATTTCTGAGGAGGTTTCATGAACATATTTGATCATTTATTGGGTCAAAAATCAGGTAGAAAATCAAGATTCGAATTTCTAAAACAAAATCATTTTCTGAGTTTTGTTTTCTTCATTTTTATTTGCCCAAGTTTCTTCTAATTGTAGATTTATGCATCAATAATATACTTGGTTAATTAAAATCATTATGAGCATCAATAAGAAGCTCAAATTTATTTTTTTATTTAAATGGAATTTGATTGGATTTGTTTTAATGTTAGAGATAATATTTTGATTTTATTATTGCATCTTAATTCATTTTAATTTCTTTTTTGCAGGAAAAACAATAGAAGGAATATGGAGAAAAAGATCTTAATCAATGAGAAAGCTCCAGCAATTAAAGATTGGAATTTTTGAGCAATTAAAATTGGATTGGGTAGATTTTTCTTCAGCAAACTCTCCTCTCAAAATAATTTTGGAAAGATTATAAATTGCAGATTGCAAAATGTAAAAAAAAAGGGCTGCTCTCCTCTGCAATTCCAGACTTCTAAAAGCATTTATGTAATAGGAATTTATAGTTGTAGATGGGGAGGAGAGAAAATTTCAGATCTGAAAATTAATGAAGGTTTTTTTCTTTATATCTTGAATTATGTATGATGAGTAGAGTTTGCATTTCTGTAGCTCTAGGTTTGAAAGCAGAAATTCAAGTAATTTAAAGTATTGTTAGAGACCAGGATCAGAGAAGCAGATTCAATTAACTGGTATTTTTGGCATATCTATATCAAATACCAGCTTCAATTTTATGATAATAAAATTGGTGTTTCATTTTATTCATGTTTATGCATTTCTGTTGATATGGATAATTTGTCTCAATATTATGATGTATCTCTGTTCTTATGGATTAAACTCTAATTTCTGAGTAACTATTTACTCATAAATTCGTCTTATAAAACTGATTTATTAAATAGTAATGTGTTGTGAATTTCTTCCACATGTTATTGTTTAATTATTGGCTTGACTGATTTGACAATCAATATCATTTTTGTGAATTACTTCTGGAGTGTTGTTGATTTATTATTTCCGTTAAATGGTTTCAATAGAATGTGTTTCGGTATTCACAAATGTCAGCTAATTGAATTTCTTCGTTAGCTTGATATTAACTAAAAGCTAGACATATTTATATTTTCATTATTTAATTATCTTGCTCTTAGTTGGGTTAGATTTATATCTACTTAATTAATATAGGACTTATATTAGTTTCTTTTGCTTGGATTATATAATAAGTTTGCATTTAGATTAAGTTTTACATTCTTTTAAGTCCTCTTCTCAAAGAGGCAAAATCTTAGCTGTGGTTTGGCTGAACCCAAATCAGCTTAAGGGTCATTCTTCTTGCTCGATCAACAAGAAGAAGCAATCTAATATCCCTGTCTATTGGTAGTTAAATGTACATTGTAAACCAATAGCGATAGGGAAAATGTAACTGGACCTAGTTAAACCAGCGAGATCCACTATCATAAACGGAAAAGGAGTTGTAATAAGGTCTAGACCGGGTGGTTATCCCCCAATGTGTTGATGTAACGATTTTCGGGGCATCAACAGACCCCTAAAATGAATATAAAAAGAGTAATTTTGATCACTGATGGCAGAATGAATATTCTATCACTAACAGTTGTGAAATGTGTCATTGTGATTATATGATTGGTTATGCATGGTATATGAAATATTAATGCTTACATGTTGTCAAGTATACATTGACATGGTTTTTGTCATGCATGAGGTCATGGTATGTGTAGTTGATATGGTCATGCATTGATGACTTGAATCTAGCTAGAATGTTGTTTATGTGTTGATATACCTATGTGTTATATGTATATATGTTGTTATGATTATGTTTATACATGTATTATGCTGATTAGTCGATCTTGTTGAAAGAAATTAAATCACTCATAAAACACATAAAAATATCATAGACATAGAACTGGCAGAAAAGGCCTGAGAGCCTTAGGGTATTCCTCACATATTCTTCATTATTCAAATAATGTTATAATACAAATAAATAGATGAGGAAGTTGTCTCAAGATAGTGTGTCTATCTTGGAAAACTTGGTTGAGAAAATATCTCAACCAGACACACTACCCTAGGAGCTAAGTTAGGTAGGCCTAAACTAACTCCAAATTAAGATGAACTAACATAATCTAGAAAATTAGGCATAAAACCCTAATTTTTATATTTAATTAATTTAATTAACTTTGGATTTATAATTTTTTATGAGAGAGATGCTAACATTCCCCACTTCAATGATAAATCCAAAATAAGAACGAGGAACCATCTTCCAAGTTCTCATGCTAAAATTGTTGATCCTAAAAAAACTGTCAGAAAAACCGCCAAAGCTGGATACCGAAAAAACTGCAATCTAAAGAGACCATGAGTCAGCTACATGTATGATTCATCTCTGAATTTCACTTGAAAACTTCATCACGTGACAAGCTGCAAAAGGATCCATCTATCCTTTTCTTGAAATCATCATCCTTTGTCCACTGTCAAAATTTGAGAATGCCCACTTGTGAATTTGCTTGTCCATTGACAAAATTTTGAAGACGCCCATTGGCGAATTTGCTGATGATGATAGCCCACTGGATGCTTTTGCTGATATTTTCTAAACTTAGTCTGACAAACACCTTCAATTTCATTATAATTTCACCCCTTTTGTCAGCTGAAAGGAGAGACAATCATCTGGAAATTATTTCTGAACTCCCCCCCTTTAGGTGGAGGAGAGTTGCACTGGTGTACTCCCCCGTTTAACTGCATGAGAGTACCATCATCATTTGACTGTCAGCTACAACATGTGTGATTGAATTCGGTTGTAGAACTTATAAAATCTTTTGAATGTTGGTGACCATTCCCAAGGATCAATCCATTCATAAGTGATCTTCAATCTGTCCAGTTGGTTGTACTTGTAGAATTTCTCTAATGAATGATTCGTCTTTCCACAATGGCGACAAGGATGGAGATCAAAACAATGATCTTCCATATGACCTATTCTTTGACAATGTGAGCATTTTGGTTTGACTGCAACTTCGGTTTGCGTGCATGTCGGTTTGTCTACAAATTTCGTAGAATTTGTTAATGTGATTTGTTCAATAAAGTCTGCACTAACGAACTTGTTGGGATTTGAATAATCTTGGATATGTAAGTTATCATCATATTTGAAATATCCTAATCCTCGTCGATTTCTGTTACTTTGGATTTCTTCCCATGGCTTGATGATTGGTTTGGAAGAAAGTTGAACTTGAACAACTTCGACACTTGAAGCTATTTGGATGAATGAATTATCATCTTTATCTGTATGGTTCAAAGACTCGGAAGCATTACTCTTCTCTTGAAAATAATTTCTTTGTAGTTATGACTCTTGTTTAAGGTGTTAGACTCCTATACCAATAGGTGTCATTTTTCATGATTGACTTATTGAACTATGCAATATGTTCAAACCTTTTTCTTGTACAAAAGTGTTCCATATTCTTGAAAAATCAAAAAATCAAAATTTTTTTAAAAAAAATGTAAAGAGGGTATACCCTAAAAGAAAAATCAAAGGGTAAAAAGAATAAATTGGTCAAAAAAAAAGTGAGAGAAATGAACCCCAAGAAAAAATAGACCAGGAAAGTGTGCAAGTCAAAATGCCACTACTATTTCAATTTTTGTAATAAACAAAATTGTGTGCCGTTTGTCAAACTTTTGCCACAATTTATGAAGAGTCAAACTGTTTAAACTTGACTCATTCATTTTTCAATTTCATGTTGTAGAATAGAGAATAAATATCTGACCAAACAGTTTAATCTTGGCAGATAAATAGATAGGTAGAGTTAATAAAACGTGCTCAACAGTTTAATCTGAGCCCTTGGATGTAATAAGGGTAGAATTAGATAGATTTGCCTTGTAAAAGAAAAGAAGATTGATAAGGGTTTGCCAGTCTAAGTGCACCCTAATAAAGAAGAGAAAATGGTAGTGTAAAGTAGATAGGGTAGGTAGATGGTGTTGCAAAGTTTCATATGATGAATGATGGTGCTAAATGTGTTTGATCTTTAACTTTCATCACAAGTATTGAAGCAGAATATACATTGGAAAATTCACAAAAAGAAAAGTCAAAATCATTAACTTCCCACATCACTTTCTCCCTAAGAGTTTTACTGATTTCCCCAAAGTGCTAAGGTATTTGAAGCTTAAAGGGGCTCAAGGCATTTCCTTGACTTTTGGAGGGACCGGACCCTCGGCCTAATGATCAAAAAGACCTAAGTATTTGAAATTATTTATCATTATAAACATTCCCTTTTAATCTTTTCCTAAGTAAAATTCTATTTTACTTAGGAAAATCATGCAAATTTCCATAATAATCCCTCAAAATTACTTACTATTCTATGTTTAAGTGTTGAAATTGAAATGATACAATTTACTTCAGAAATCTCCACTTTCCTAGTTGTGTAAAGTATTTTGAGTTTCCCTTGTCCCTTTGTCTTATTAACATCTGATTTTCATATTAACTCCTTATACAAATCATCTTTCCATATATGTATAACTCCTCCTATACAATATCCCCAAAACCCTCTTATTATAGATTTCTAGCCAAAGTATTTAATTCCATATATTTGAAATAAAAACCCTCATTATAATTCCCTTTGGTTAGAAATATATCTTTATAATTTACCCCCGCCCCTATGGTTAATAAATTGCATTAATTTATTACCATATAATAACAATATTGAAAAAGTTTTAAACATATGTTGTATGTTTTAAACGAAAAATGAAATAAAACCCGAAGTTTTAATTTAAACCAAAACTTCGAAAAACCTCGAGCCTCCGTGACCCGACCCCTCTTAAACCAGTGGGATTAATTAATCACTCGGATTAAGTAAATAACCAAGCATTCCCAGCCAATAAGACGCCGCCCATAATAGTTTAATTAACATTAATTACTTTGGGCCTGCGTGTTAAATCCCCCACCTTCTTCACGTCATATCACTCGTCCGATCGCCCATTCCCGGATCAACGACCCACTGTAATTCCTCTAGCCATCCATCGTCCGATCGTTAACGCGCGGGATCACGGTGGTTTCAAAACAGTGCATCCGCCACGTGTTGATCTCCGAATGGAATCGCTCCCATTCCACAAAAAACCGCCAACCCCCGAAAGCGGTGCGGAAATTACCGCTTACCGCCCAATCCCGATGAGGTGTCCTTCCCGTACCCCTATGACGTCATTCCCGAAAAAAAAAAAAAAAGCCTGTTGACTTTGTAAATAAAACAAAACCCCGCGTATTTTCTGTCATTTTCTCTGGTGATAGTGACTACGTTCTCCACTGCGAATTTGAAAATTCCGCTGATTAAACTACTGTCGACCAAGATTGCTAAACTCCATTGCTATACCAGTGCCCGGGCATTCATCCGCCATTGACCAGTACCTGTAAATCTCGACATTTTCCATAAAACAGGTATTTATCCCATTTCTTGCTGGAACTCTTTGAAAAATCCGTATTCCAGTGTTAAAATTCATACCATAGTTTGAAGAAAAGGTTAATATCGGTCTGTTTTAGTTCCTGCAACTAAAATCAAACTTCCAAAATTGAAATTACGCCCGTTCTGTGAAAAGCCCCCGAAATTTCCACTTTGAATACACAAGAACCAAAATGGAAGTCCCAGTAGCCCTGAGTGTAGCCCCATTGAACGCCCCTCACAGAGAATTGGAATACTTGCCATTAGTGGATAAAGACTTAGTGTTCGATGAAAGTCCCCTTCGAAGTTATTGTCGCTGCAGAGATGATTTTTCGAAAGGTTTGGATGTCATTGGGTTATGGGAATCCAATTTCCCAAGATATCTCATCCCCTCAGTCCGTATATTCCCAGAAATCATCCACTACTGTCATTCCAATTATGATCCAACTCAAAGAGTAGTGATGTCCCCTGACCATAGTGTCCTGTTCCCCATTACTCCTCAAGCTATCAATACAATGCTCCATTTTGAACCTGATCAAAACCTTACTCCCTTGTCCATGGAAGAACTACTTGAAAATTCTACTCAGTTGTCCCAAGAAAAATTGAAATGCATTTGCCAGACCTTTATGTTACCTGAACATCAACCTAAGGGACCTCCTCCCTATGGTTTTTCTTATTTTACTAATTTAGGCAAGCTCATCCTGAATATGATATCCTTTGTGCTGGGTTTTAATACTAGTGAGTATGTTGATGAATTAACCCTAGTATTATTATCCATCTTCACTCCTGGACAGCCTCCTGCTGTAAACTATGACTTTGCATCTTTCATTGCCAATAAAATCCATGACCAGTTCATGAGGCTAGATAATGAGAAAGTGTTTAAATATTCCTCAGTCATTTACCATCTCATCATCTATTATCAATCAAATAAGTTCCCTTTTCCTGTTAAAAAGCTTGATGCCAAGGGAAACCCTAGATTTGTTATATTT